>BCLG01000478.1:86427-102128 GCA_001602295.1 Zoysia matrella
CATATTGTTAGGCCTAGACTCATACCTTGGTTAGTGGGCACCCCACCTCCATTAACAAGCTTTTCATTATATATGTAACATACTAGAGGTAGTAGTTTAATTATATATGTAACATATAATAATTTGTCATAAATTATTAGGAAGCAACTGCATATTAGAAAATTAAGTAATTAATTTGTATTCACTGTACATTCATTCATTTAGTTATAAACTAAATAAAGATATTTAGAATGCACCTAGTAATTAATCACTAACATATGTCCACTAAATATGCTTTATAATAGCTCACACCACACCCCATCAGCATGGATAAATATAGCCACATTAGAATACGTTAGTATACATGTCCATGCTAGCTCTATGTAATCTAGCTTAAAATTAGAACTACATAATTAGTAGTCAAATACTAATATTACATATTAGAAACATAGATAGATATTAAATAACACAATTATGCATCATGCCGTACATTCACATGTAATTGTACCTAAGCTTACTTGTAAAGATAATAATTAATTATTAACTGCTAGTAATCGCATGCATTTAGATTATTAAATTCAGTAATAATGGCACACTGTGCACCAATCCGAAAGCTATGCCAGACAAGGGCACACACCTCACGTGCACCTCTGTGCTAGTGTCTGGTAGTTTTGCATGCATCCCTATGACTCACTGTCGCGATCACATGAATATGGTTTAGAACGAACCTAGTAATTAATAGCTAAATGGTAGTAAACATCGCTAAGTTGTGATTATGCATAATATGACACATAGAACTCCTAGTATCATATTAAACAAACCATAATCCAAGCCCATACCCATACGAAGGCCTTAGTATAATTAGATAATACCTAGCCATGCTTAACTACCCATGTACCTCATAAGCACTAGAATAAAGCATCTAAATAAGTATTTATTCTAATGATTAACCCATAGTAAATAATACTAAGGTGCATATAAAATAATGAGCATTGCATTAGTCAACACAACATGCATGGCATTATCCTGAGATTTCCTCAAGGAGTTTATTCCGCTCTTATTCGGAGTTTATTGGATCTTATCGATTCTTCTTGAGCTTCGTTTTTTTTATGATAGTTTTATTAGGCGTATTCTATCATGTAGACAACGCTGAGTTCGAGGAAGAGCCAGACCCCAAGAGAAGACAGGAGAGCTGATGCACGAGGAAAAGCCTGAAGCTTCCGACATCAAGCCGTGATTCAAGACTTGAAACTCGAAAATTATTGAGACGACAAGTTCCGAAAATTAAAGATTTGTAGGCAAGCTCTAACCCCTTAATCATATTCATCCTATATTTTTCTTGCGCACCCATATGACCTAAATACTTGCATGTTTAATTTAATCTATGTTAAAACATTGTGTAGTTAATACCCTACTTGATGTTACGTATTTATATTAATGTCAGTTACTTGCTCTCATTAAATATGAATACTACCTTGTTATCCGTTGATGACACCCCTTGTTTACCGTGAGACTTCCTTCATTAAAATATTTTAATGAACAGAAAGTTGCCTTGATATTAGATTGCTTAGTCACCCCTATGCGATGCAGTGCGTCGCCACACCATACACCAATAATATATGAAATGTGTTAAAATGAGTTTGGTTGTGTGAGTCAAATAAAGTGAGATGAGTGATAGTGCAACTGGTGCTATGTGAAGAAGGGTGTTTTCTGGTTGTGGGACGTGGCTTCTATGAAGGTGATGTGATAGGTGTTAAACTTTGGTCTGGTCCACTGTCATGGACAAGCGCCGCCCCTACCATATAAGGACCAGTTCATCGGACCACAACGTATTGATTTCGTGCAACCACAGAATCTGTTTTCTTAGGAGGGACTTACTCGACCCCTTTTGTTATCCACACTGACCCCTATGGCGGTCGGGTGGTACACAAGTCGCATGAGTCGACGTGAGATACTCATAGTTCGGTCTTCGATTACAGCAATAGCCCGCGCCATGGGATCGTATTACCCACCGGTATAGCCCCCTGGTTTTATAATTATCCGTCTGTGTGCGGGGCCTAGGGAGCTGATGCCGATGTCCTAAACCGACAATCTGGCTACGAGAATGTGCTATCGCATCATCGTGTCAACCCCGAGCGATGACCCTTGTTTGCATCTTGAGGTGGACTTTGTGGATACCCCTGTTATGCGACTCTGTCGATCAAGAGATGCATAGCCTGTGGATAAAGTGTACAACCTCTGCAGAGTGTAAAATCTTTTCAAAAAGTCCGTTGTCACTGGATATGACACACTACAGCTTGGGCTCACTTTGATTAATCTCTATATTATCTTTGTTAGAGTGAGTTAGTGTAGGTGCCCATGTTTTGGAAAGTGTAGGCTATGTGCTATGGGACTGTACGGTTGCGTGCCAGCTCCCCGACTAAAACTTGGGTACTGGCGAGATCGATGAACATCTCCCCCATGAACAACCTACTAAAATATGGACAACAACTATTTTTGTGTTCTTTTTTACGAAGCTTCTGTAGTGAACCTTGCATAAAACTGGCTTTTTGCAAAAGGAAACATCGTAGCCTATTCTTTGCTACAACCAAATATGCATCTATATATGCCCCTGCTTAGTGTTAGGGCTTGCTGAGTACCTTATGTACTCACTCGTTTGCAATTATGATTTTAGACAGAGAAGATTTGTAGAAGACGACGACGTTTTGGGTTTTTGTTCTGCCACCCAAGTTGCTTGTGGAGTTGGGTCTTATTTTCTGCTATTTGCTTCACCTCTAGTTGGTCAATTAGTTGTGGATATTTTGATCCTCACCGAGTTGCCGCTAAAGGTCTAGTTTCAGGTTTATTTCCCCTATCCGAAGTATCATTTTGATATACATTTGGTTGTGATGGTGCGTATCAGCTACTGATCCAGGGACTGATACGTGATACACAGTATATCTCAGAAATGGGGTACGACAGATTGTCAATTGGCCGATTTGCAACTCACTTTGTACCAAATGCGTCATTTCGGTTTGAAAATGAATCAGTCAAATGTGCTTTTGGTGTATCGACCAGGAAGTTTTTAGGCTTCATAATTCATTAAAAGGGCATAGAGATAGATCCTAAGAAGATAGAAGCAATTAAAAACGTGCAAACGTCTACATGTAAAAGAGAGTTGCAAAGCTTCTTAGGAAATGTGAATTACTTAAGGTGATTCATTTCCAACTTGTCGGGAAAGATTAATGCATTTACTCATATTCTTTAGCTAAAGAAACAAATTTACTTCGGGGGCAAAAGAGAAGAAGCTTTTGAGAACATCAAAAAGTACTTGTCTTCGCCACCAGCGCTTAGGGAGCCTAAGGGAGGAGTCTCTTTTTGTCTCTACGTAGCGGCGGAAGATGATGTGATTGTTGGTGCTGTTTTGACACAAGAAGCCGAAGAAAAGAATTACGTGATCACCTATGTGAGCCGAAGGTTGATGGATGCAGAAACAAGGTACACTCTCATAAAAAAACTATGCTTTTCTTTGTATCATACTTGCACCAAGTTGAGACATTATTTGCTATCTAGTACTTGTGTGGTTGCTTGTCAAACTGATGTTATCAAACATATATTGCATAAGCTGATTTCTAGTGGTAGACTTGGTAAACGGGCTTATGCGTTGATTGAATATGATTTCGCTTATGAATCTATGAAATCCATAAAAGGCCAAATTGTTGCTAATTTTATTGTTGAACATCGGATTGATTTAGAGCATGATCTAGATGTTGCTTATGCTACTTTCACCCCTCGTATGTTATATTTTTTTGAATCGGTTTGTAAAGAGGGTCAAGGTGTTGGTGTGGTTTAGTATCTCCTCATGATGCACACATTGAATTCTCAAACCAATTAGAGTATGATTGCACCAATAACCAAGCCGAATATATAGCATTGTTGTTCGGTTTAAAGATGTTGTAGTCCATGTGGTTAAGCATGTAGAGGCTTTCGGTAATTCGTTGTTAGTAGTGCAACAAATTTTTGTAAATTTTCAATGCTTAGCCGGATCATTGTATGCCATCTTAGATAAGTGCCTAGACATCATTAGAAGAATAGATGATTTAACATACATCATGTGCCTAGGCTAGAAAATAGTGAAGCTAATGAGTTGGCTCGACAAGCATCGGGTTACAATGTTAGTAAAGGTAGATTTTCAGTCAATAAGAAACTGATGCTTGAGGTATTGAAACTAGAACATTCAGATACTAGCACATCAAACCGTGATATTACCGAATAGCTTGATTGGAAATCATCCATAATTTCATATTATTCGTAGTCTAACCCAAAGTGTGGATAGAAAGGTTCGGCATGTAGCTTTCAAATATGCATTGATTAATGGTGATTTATACCGCCGAACGGGAGATGATTTGCTTTTGAAATGTTTGAGTGATGATGAGGCTAAAATAGCTATGGGGGAAGTTCATGAGGGCATTTGTGGTATGCATCAATCGGCTCCAAAAATGAAATAATTGTTAAGAAATGCCAGATTCTATTGGTCAACCTTGATTGCCGATTGCTACCGTTAATACAAAGGATGCGAAGATTGCCAAAGATTTGGAAACATTCAATTGGCACCCGCAGCCATGATGAACCCTATTATAAAATCATGACCATTTCAAGGATGGGATTAGACTTCATAAGGTAAATACATCCTCCATCTTCGAAGGCATCATTTCGTGTTGGTCGCAATGGACTACTTCACCAAATAGACCGAAGCGGTGGCTCTCAAGAACATGACGCACAAAGAGGTAATTGAGTTTCTTACCGAGCATATTATTCATAGATTCAACATACCTCAAACTTTGACTACCGACTAAGGTACTTTCTTTACGTCCGGTCATGTTAAGAAGTTTGTCGAATCTTACGGAACTAAGATACTCAACTCATCTCTATATTATGCTCAGGCCAATGGTCAAGCCCGGTCTAGTAAAAAAATATTGATATAACTTATTAAGAAAAAGATAGAAGACCATCCCAAAAGATGGCATGAAGTCTTGTCAGAGGCATTGTGAGTTCGTCAGATATCTAGGCATGGGGCAACTAAAGTAACAACCCTATGAACTTGTGTATGGACAAGAGGCCGTTTTACCCGTCGAGGTAAATCTAGAAGCTCTAAGATTAGCTAAGCAAAATGACTTATCTACAGATGAGTATAGGGCATTAATGCTAGACAATATTGATGAAGTCACCGATAAGCGTTTGAGTGCATTGAGAAAGATAAAGCGTGAATTGCTATAGCCTACAATAAGAAGGTGAAAATCAAAACATTTCATGTGGGCAAATTGGTGTGGAAAACTATTCTGCCCGTAGGCTCAAGAAGCAACAAGTTCAGAAAATGGTCTCCTAGTTGGGAAGGGCCATATAGAGTAGTAAAAGTCATTGCCAGAAATGCATACATGTTGGAGAACATTCGGGAGAAATCATTACCTAGGGCCCTTAACGGCCGGTAATTGAAAAAGTATCATCCAAGTGTATAGCAAGAAGCATAAGAAAAGCAGCCGATGGGAAAAACATCGTTGCCAAAAGGTGATACAATGGCCGATGAGTCAAGAGAACCATCGCACTTAGAGGTTTTTGGGTGCTTAAATGTTTTATGGTGTAGAATCTTCACCAAAAAAAAGGGGACACATATTGACACCAAAAATTACAGGGCCACCGGAGTATCAGCGTCATGCCAGAGTGTCCGGTGAGCTCTCTCGGGTTCGGACACTTAGCCCACCGAAGCATCCGGCACGTTGCCGAAGTGTTCGGTGAGCCCTCTCGGGTTCGGTCACTTAGCCAACGGAACATCCGGTACGTTGCCGGAGTGTCCGGTGAGCCCTCTCGGGTTCGGGCACTTAACTCACCGGAGCATCCGGCACGTTGACGGAGTGTCCGGTGAGCCCTATCGGGTTCGGGCACTTAGCCCACCGGAGTGTTCGGCACGATGTCGGAGTGTCCGGTGAGCCCTTTTAGGTTCTCGAAATTACACGACAGATCCTCAGTCATCTTACCGGAGACTCCGGTCACCGAAGTATCCGACACTTTTTTACAGGAGACTCCAGTAATGTCGATTTAGAAAAGTTTTCAGCAGATTGATTCTAATTTTTTTCTAACTCATGAGATTAGTTGCCCTGAGGGATAAGACCATCACACCTCTATAAAACAGAGGCCCATGGCCGATTGAGGATCATCCCAATCGATCATATCATTTGTCTTACATTTTTTGTTCTTCTTCAAAGCCTAATTCCCTTACTTAACCATCCTGTTCTTCTTTTGTCCCGACGACGACCGAAGGCGATCCGGCTGGCCTGACCGAGCCCGAATTAACCCTAAGACGATCCTCCTCCGACAGGGTCCCTTCAGAGGCGGGATTGTCTAGGTGCTGTCCAAATCCGGTGTTGAAAAAGCACCGGTGTTCTCGCACACGGACGTGCGAGCAGTGTGTTGGCCCGGACCCGATTTCAGCATCAACAGCTAGCATGTGAACTTGTTAGCTCACGAGAGGCAAGTAGCAACAATGAACGCAGCAAAACCAAAACGCATTGTTGATGCAGTGCTGGTTTTTATGAAATAAATCATAAATCTTTACTGTTGGTCCTTATTTCCAACATGTCCCACCTCTGCCGATACAAAGCTTGTTGTAGAAACTACTGGCTTTCTATCCCAGTAGGTAACAGACATTGTAGTTGAGCATATGCTTTGCTAATGATGAAATATAAAGCTCACCTGCAGGTGACATTTTCTATGAATCAGATGAGATCATTTATGTATGGTAGTAAACACATAAAATGAGTGGTAAACTACAAATGTTTTATATTCTGTCTGGATGACAGTTACAACTTTCTACACAACTACTCCGGTTTTAAATATTGATACCGTTGACTTCTAGAATCAACTTTGATCATTCGTCTTATTAAAAAAATTTGTTCAAATATGTGAATTTATTAGTAATGTTTGAAAATACCTCTAATGATAAAGGAGTTGGCCTGCAGCTGGTTCATTTCTGCTGTCCTAAAATGTCAACAATACTAGACTGGAGGGAGTATAAATTACTATGCAAGAGTAGGAGGCCGCAGCATGTCACAGTATCGGTTGGCAACTCATGTGATCTGAGTTGATGTATCCATCCACACAGCAAGGCATACCCTCGGAAAGAGATGAAGTTAAAATTGCATAGGTGGGTGCATGGTGGCTGGGAGTGGGATGCACGGGGAATACGAGTCAACATCTCGCGGCACAGCATTCAGCGGTACTGGCCAAGCTGGGAACCACACTGGAGTACCATCACTTCCACAGCAATCGTGGGTGACTTGCAGTTTGAATTAAGGTGCCAAAACTGCTGATGATCCTGCAGCTTCGCGGACTTCAGGCTGGAGTAGAGCACAAGAGAGGCTTGGCACCATTCAGGGCTAAAGGAACAAGCAGCATTTTCTTGCCCAGTCTACAGTAATGCTTGGTGTCGAAGCAGAAGAGCGCGTGTGAGATAAATTATCTTTCCTAGCCTGTGAAGAAAGTTGGCTTGTTTTTTTTTTTCAAAAAGATGATTGCATCTATATTGTTGATTTAGTTCACATTTTGCAGGAAGGTATGTATCCTTTTCTTATTTGTCGTGAATAATGTTAGTAACAATTCTTTATAAATTAAGACTGCCCTATAAGTACGTGTAATGTTAGTAATGCTAGTGCTGAAAATCAGGGAGAGTGAGAACTTGAGTTCTTCATTAACTTTCATTTTTTCGAATCATGAATTAACTTTCGGTTCAAGCACAATACAAATGCATGATTTAAGTGCAACTTATGTCGATCACTGAAAACAAAGACAATTGGCATGGGCCTTAATTGCTAATTTACTATCAGTGATATAAGTTTGTTCTACATTTGGCTTCTAGTTACACAATGATATTGTTATATGTCTAATACATGTGAAGGACTATCAAACAAATTAATTTTAATTCTGATAGAGAAGCCAGCCCGCAGAGATGGTGTCATGGCGTTGTGACCCCGCAAGCAACATGCACTCCACTTCCAAACCATATATACGTTCTAAATCATCTGGTTCGTTATCTTGTGCCTACGTGCCTGCAGTATCATGTAGGTGGGCCAAGCACCAAAGATATTACAATTAGACTAGTGTGGTGCGATATTTACCTTGGTATATAAATGCTGAAATGTGAATTTCATTTCAATGAATAACTTGTTTTATGTTGAATGGCTGAATGTGAATTTCATTTCAATGAATAACTTGTTTTATGTTGAATGGCTGATCTCTAGCCCAGAGAGACAAGTTGTTGAAAGTATTAAGTTTGAAAGCATTTCGGTTGCTGCAAAACCTGAATGCTTGAAAGCATTAGGTTTTTTTATAGGAAGTATTTTTTTTTTTGAATTGTAGGTAGGATATCGCTGGAACTGTGGTGGTTGCTAAATCATAAATTGTTGCAGTTGGAACTGAATTCCATTAAGTCCCGTATCTGCGGATAAATAGCTAGCCTCTTCGATGTACTATACAGGCAAAATGGAATTGCTTTAGTCTTGCATCTCGCCGGTAGTAGAGTTCATGCTTTCAAATCAAGGTCGACGGTCACGGTTGCCTAGACTTGAGACATGTACCTTGGGAGTGGGATGCGTCCGGAATAAGAACTACACATCCATGTGGCATACCCTTAGGATCATTTCAGTGGTGTTGGCTTTGTCCGTTAACAACTTGAGTCTCGTCTGTCTCCACCCATCAGCAGCTAGCTTCCCCTCGTACATGTATCATACTGTAATAAATTGTGTCATGATGATCTGCACAATTTGTCCTCCTGTACTTAGAGGTGGAAGTTAAAATTGCAATGGTGGTCTGTGGCTTTTCCTTTGATCTGGCACGATATGATACACTGAACAATGGTTGCTACCGAATGTTGTATATGAGAAAGTTAATCTTGCTGTGCTTGTTTATATTTGTCTTCAGACTTCACTCAAGTCATGAAATACTTAGTGGTGTGAGTCTAGTCATGAATCTTGAACATTGTGATTGCAGTTTAACTGTTGGGTGCGGGGAACCAACGGGTGTGGACACAGGTAACATTTTCAGCCGCGGATCTCACCCGTACCCAACCCACGAAGTCATATGTGTGGCGGGTTTTCCATCTCACCTGCAGGTGACCCGTCGGGCACGGGGCACCCGAAACTAGCACATTTATATTTTTTTAAGACCATCTCACCACGGTAAAATTTGAGAAAGACAAGTTTTTAGCCTAGCCCACCAGCTTTACTCTACCTCTTTCACTCTGTCCACTCACCCTGCTTTATTGTACATATTAGTCATTCTTGTCATGAAATTGATTTTTTTTCGTGTATTTAGCTTCTCAGGATCCGACGAGCATCCGAGACCCACTGAAACCCGACGGGTGCGGGTCTCGATTCACACCCGCGACTTTTCTTTGTGGATTAGTTTTGGCTCCACCCGGCCCACCCATTGCCATCCCTACTCGAACAAACCCTGGCTTCTGAACCTGCATGCGTATCAGCCACTACTATCTCTTTGCTCAGTAGACATGCATGGCCTCTGCGTATGTAGCCCTGGCTTCGAAGCCAATGATGTCACAAGGCACTGCCAACAACATTCTAGCCTGCTATTGCACCATCAGCTACACTTCTATGTATGCACCAGTCGCTGGAGGGATCCAAAGTCCAACAACGAAAGATGGCCGTAGATCAGTAACTATGTACTGCAATATTTGCCTTGGGCCTTGGCGAATGAAGATTCATGTTATGGATCGAGTGCCATTATGTCGCACCATAGCTAGCCGACAGGGACGGAAGAAATCACTGATGCTATAATAAAGAATAGTATAGGCACATATAGTACAATATGCTTTTAAAGCCAGCGATTATTGATGGTGGGTAAATCATGAATATTTTCTATTAGTCCTGAATTCTAGCCAGTCTCACTTATCTCTATAAAAAGCTTGTTTCAGCTGCAAGGAACTGAGAAAATTTACATTCTGTAGCAGAAGTGGTTGAAGAAATCTTTTGCCTGTAAAATACAGAACATATGGAGGAGCTGGTGATGAACTTGAAGATACCAGCGCTTGCATGGCAACACATATTCGTGGGATTAGGATGCATAGGGAATAAGAACTCAATATTTATATTCACTAGTCTCGGGATCGCAGCAGTTGTATTGCCCGGGATGATGACATTGCCATTGCTGCCTTGCTGGTGCTTAAGCATTCAGCTTGGAGCACCTACCTTTGCATCCACAATTAGAACCATAAATATCAAATTTCAAGTTTGAGTGTAAATCTATTTAATTTTCATCAAAACCTAGCCAAATCTTAAACTATCTAAACGGCGTGCCGTTTCTCGGCTCCTGATTGGCTGCCTATCTTTAGCCGTTGATCTTTTAACGAACGATGACGATCACCTCGTCGAGTCTTCTTCGTCCGTTCGCCCAATTTCGCGCACGCTCGCGAACTCTCTCGGACCTCGGTCCCGACCTGCTCGCCGCCAGTCCGCCGGCGCCCCCAGCTTGGCACGACCTGCTGTCACCGTGCTGCCACGAGGAACCAAGGCACTGCGCGAGGCGGCCGTGCTGCGTGGGTGCGGCGCCGGGACGAGCGGCCCGGGCCCGAGGAGCCGCGCAGGCGTCAGCGCGAGTAGCTGTGTTGGAGCTGCTGCGCGGCCATGTGGGAGGTGCTGCGCATGTGCTCCACCGGCTCGTGGTGCTGACTGCTGCTGTTGTCGAAGGGTGCATGCTAGTGTTGCCTGCTGCTGCTGTCGAAGGGCGAAGGAAAATTGGGATTTTTTGCTGCTGCTTGCTCCTCCCACACCGTCCCCGGCCGCCGCCTGCCGCACTCCTGACCCGCCTGCCCCCACCTAGGCCACCGGCCCCTCGCTGGGCTGCCCCTGCCTTGCGCGGCTGCCTCCTGAAGTTCTAATATGCTAAAGTACCACCACTGAAATTCTGATTATATGTAGATTATCACTGAACGATATGTTTAATGAATGTGATTTCACCAGTGTACTGATGCTTGTTATGGCTTCATGAACTACAGTTGAAATTGTTGAATTATAATACCTCACTTCATAATTTCTATTGTTTTGCAACATAAAGGCGTTTGTTTTTTTATCATCTATTCTATCTTTTATCTCTCACATTCCAGGAAAGAGTGTCTTTGTGCCATAAGTACCAATCCTTGAACTGGTAGTTGATACGCACATTAAGAACAAAGCGGTATTATTATACATATGGGTCCGACATACTATCAGTTTTCGAAAAGGTCTGACAAACATAATCTATATTACAACCATCAAGTTGACACAGTGACTTTATTCATACATCACACTACTAAGAGACTAACACTGCACCACAAGCAAACTCGAGCGAAGGACGGGACTTCTAATCTTCGTAGTCGGCGTCATCCTCGTTGTCTTCATCTTCTGAACAAAATAACAGTAGGGGGAGGGGTAAGTACAAAGGTACTCAGCAAGTTCTAACGGTAGGATAGATAGAGTTCGCAGAAGCGAAACAAGGGAAGGCTTGAGGTTTTCATTTCTTTGCAAAAAGCAAGTTTTTCTGCAAGGGCTTCCTAATGGATAGATTCTTAAATCCGACAGAAAGCATTATTTGTCTTGTTTTTATTAGGGTTGACCTGTGGAAGGCTTTCACTCCCTCCATCAGTTCTCAAATTTTAAATGGACACTAGCACACTTCCATGCAGGCTCTCGGTACACAGCCAACACATGTCCAAAACACGGGCATCTACACCCACTCACACGTCAAGGATATAATAAAAAACTAATCGTAGGGTACCCAAACAAATAGTATGCCATTACCATGACAACGGCTTATCCGGAAGGATTTTACATTCTGCAGAGGTTGTACACTGTACCCACAGGTTATGCTACTCCTGATCAACAGAGTTGCATAACGCTTACCCTACAACTATATAGGTTTCCACAGATTTCACCCAAGACGCATCCAGGGGCTATCCATCAGAGTTTCACTCCCAATGACGCGACAGTACCTTCCCGGAGCCGGATCGTGAAGATTTACCATAGTCACGTCTTTTCATGGTCCTCTACAACATTGGGTATTACCAAAATAGGGGCTATATCCATGGGCTTACAGTCCCATGACGCGAGCAATTACATGGTCGAAAGCCAGGCAGCGAGTTATCTCACGCCTTGCTCTTGGCCTCTTGTGTCACTTCGACCTCCTAGTGGCTCGATGTGGAAAACCTACATAGCGGGGATAAGTCCCGCCTAAAATATACAGGTTCTGTGGTTGCACAAAAATTGCTAAGTCGAGCGCTAATGAACCGGTCCTTATATGACAAGGGTGGCGGACTTATCCACGACAGGTGAACTACACCGAAGCCAATACACTTATCACCATCACCTCAAATGAGCCCCACCCCACGACTAGAATCAACCCTCTTCACCTAACACCAGTTTTACTATGCCCAGCCCATTTTATTTTACTCACACCACCAAATACGTCTTAACACATTTGCAAGAGAGTGATATAAGGTGTGGCGGTATGAGGTACCGCCATTGGGGTCCTAAGCATTTTTCTAATCAAGGCAACTCTCCGTTCATTAAAAATATTTAAAGAACGGAAGTCCTACGGTTAACAAGGGTGCGTCATCAATTGGCTAACAAAGTAGTATTTATATTAACCACACCAAGTTACTGACATAAATATAAATACCTAGAATCAAGTAGGTACTATACTACACAACGTTTAACACATTTTAAAACATAGGCAAGCATTTAGCTTCTATAAATGCAGTAGTAAAAATAGGTTCAAAATGGTTCAAGGGGGGTGTTAGGACTTGCCTTCAGCAGCGTCTTCGGGTTCTTCGTACTCAGGCCCTTCGGGTTCCTCCTCGTACTCGGGCTCTTCTTCAGCTACAAACAACAGTCACAATAAGACTACTAAAGAAAAAGCTATAAAACTACAAAAGAAAGGAACACCAAGCAAAATATGGAGTTTGGATAGGCTAGGATGGTAGGGTTCGTGGTTTCGTGGTTGTGGACACGAAATCAGGGTTTCGTGGATGTGGACATGAAATCAGGGTTTCGTGGATGTGGACACAAAATGGGGGTTTCGTGGACACATGAGAGTGAAGGTTCGAGGTTTTGTGAAAGTTCGTGGATTCGTGGACACGTGAGAGTGAAGGTTCGGGGTTTTGTGAAGGTTCAGGGATTCATGGGCATGTAAGAGGGAAAGTTCGGGGTTTTGTTGATGTTCGGCGATTCGTGGACACGTGACAGTGAAGGTTCGGGGTTTTGTGATGGTTCGGAGATTCGTGGACACGTGAGAGTGAAAGTTCGAGGTTTTTGTGAATGTTCGGGGATTCGTGGACACGTGAGAGTGAAGGTTCGGGGTTTTGTGGAAGTTCAGGGACACGTGGACACGTGACCGTGTCTGTGCCCGTGTCCATGACTGTGGACACAGGGACACGTGACCGTGTCCGTGACCATGGACAGGTGGACACGTGACTGTGTCCGTGACCGGATCCGTACCCGTGTCCGTGACCGTGCACACGAGTTTGTGGCCGTGCCCAAGGCGGACACGTGGCCGTGTCCATGTCCGGGGACCTAGGACCAAGTGTGATTCCTTGATGTGGACGTGAGTGTACGTGTGTGGGCCTGGGCGTGCTCTAGGTGTGTCGGGCGCGCACTGGCACGTTCTGGATGTGCTCTGGCGTGGTCTGGTGCCATGCGCGGGCGGCAGCGCGACCAAGGGCGATGTGTGCGCGCGTGTGCGGCGGGGTTTCACATGTGCCTAACACGAGGACGGCGGTGAACCGGAGTAGCGGCGACGGCGACGCCATAGGCGCGCGGGTGGTGGTGTCGGTGTGGGGGACGAAGGCTACGGTAGGAGGGTCCCTCTTCGGCGGGTCTCGTGACGCGCTTAAATTGGCCCGAGGCGGCGCCATGGTGACCAGCGCCGTGAGCTGCACGGCGGCAGGTGGCGGCTCCCGTGGGGAGAGCGAGAGGGGGGGTGTTCGGGCTACTTGGCCAGCTCAATGAGCTTCGCCTCGGTGAGGTGGTGCTGCTAGGGGGCGTGGTTGGGCTAACGGCCGGTCAATTCAAGCAGAATCGACGGCGGCGCCCGGTGACCGGCGACGGGGAAGAAAGGATAAAAATCTAAAATTCGACGCAATGAGGACGAGAGGGAGGCCAGACCTAGGCAGAGCAGAGGCGCGGGGAAGGGGCATACGCGCAGCGGCCCTGCCCTTTTATGGTCCGGGCGGTAAAGGGGAGCTTTCCCCGGCGCGCTCCACTGGCAGCGTAAATGCGCACCGAAGTGAATCCCGGTCAGGGCAGCGCGGAGACAGCTGGCTTGCCCCGTGGCAACCGGCGATGGTTCCTTAGTGAACGTGGATGTGCTCGGACGGCGCCACGGCCAGCAATTTCGACCAGCGACGGGCGGCATCAATGCGTTGGCATTGAACTCCGATGGGACGGGGCGAGCGCGCGCGGATTCGGTTTGACGGCGTCCCCTTCGGGTAGCGGCGGCTGCGAGGGTGCGGCTTCGCTGCCGGACAGGGTCTCATGCAGGCGGCGCGTCAGCTCGACAGCGTCCAGCAGAGCGTGTCATGCGACGCGTCCAGCTGGCCGAACTGGCCATGGAAACTAGGGGCGCGGCTGTTTTCCGTGTGCGGCACAACGGCGGCAAGATGGCTGACGGCGACAGCGCGCCGACGGCGGCTGAGAGCGCGGTGTGGCCGGAGTGACGCCGTACAGGTGGTGAGTGCGGCCTGTGGTGTGGGGGCGAGACGAGGAAGAAGGCGTCGTGCGCGCGCTCCGCGCGTGAAGTGGGCCGGGGAGTCGGCAGGCCGTCCGGCCCAGTGTGGCCTTTTTCTTATTTTCTAAATACTTAAGGATTTCAAAACTCAAATTTTCAAGCAAGAAAAATTTCAAAAGATCCAAGCTAGAAATCAGGAAAAATCAAACACTTGACAAATTAAATTTTAAATTTTGAAATTTCCCTTTTTACTATGTTGCTCTAGTTTAGTTTTATTTTTCAAAAGTTTTTAAAAGGGGTCTAGAAAAACTAGGTTCACCTAAAAAGAAAAGAATTTATATAAATATTTTTATTATCATTTTTTAACCCTTTTTCTTAATTTGGAAATTTTGGGATGTGACATCTGCTTACTGGCATTTTACAATATAACGGCATTTGTTTTGTCATTCCGTTCTTGCATCTTTTCTCTCTGATTGCTAAAACTATACAAAATGAACTGTCAGTCCAAGACTCCAATTCTGTTCTCTGGATTTGGTTGTGTTGTAGGCATTTTTTTCAGTTTTTAAATTATGATTCAAATTTAGATACCTCATGATGGATTTTAAAATCTTGGTTTCTTTTCGGAACTGTGTTTATCTATGATTTACACAATATTTTACAACTCAGATGTAGTGCCTTAGCTCTAATATATCACTATTTAATATTTTATTTGAGTGGTTTGCTTTTACAGCACCACGTTTAGGATCCCTGCCTGTAATTTGCATTCTCAACTGCAGTTTTATCCTATATTTATTATGTATTTAGAAAGCAGAAGGCTACAATGCTAAATACCGCTGCATTTTTCAGATAGAAAATCATTCCATATTGCTATCCTTACTTTAACATACTATCTTTAATAAATATGGAAGAAGGAGAACACTACCCTATCTAAATTTGAGAAAACACTTTCAGGGAAAATAGCGGATTTCAGATTTACCATG
>BCLG01000478.1:111194-122902 GCA_001602295.1 Zoysia matrella
GTTCTGATGCAGCTGAGGGGTCCAGCAAAGGTCAAGGAAAGAGAGGAGACATAGGTCAAGGGAGAGGCAAGGCACCTGTAGCTCCACTGTCGCCTGTACCTCCGTCATCGCCCAAGGAGGAGGAGCAAGAGGAGGAGCAGGAGCAGGATGAAGAGCAGGAGGAGCAGGAGCAGGATGACGAGCAGGAGGAGCAGGAGGAGGCGACAGTGGGTTCAGCTTCCTCTAGAATGTCGGGTGTCTAGTTGCGTGGTCCCTCTACCCTCCCGACCCGACCGATACCTCGTGAGAGATGCCCGCTGATTCGACTCACTGGTGCTAGGTAAGTTACTTAATAAGTTGTCATTTATTTTCTATTTGATATGTTGAAAATCACAATAGAAACTAATAATTTATCTTAATCACTTGGGCAGAGGTTGGATGTTTGTGGCTGCAGATGATCATAAACGCCATGTCAATGGCATCCTTGATCTTTTGTGTAGGCTACACTTTCTGGGCCTGGTTGCGTAAGGTGGAGGGCATGAGCCAGCCAACACATGGGACCATTACATCGCCTTTCCCGATATACCAGATTGGGATGACAGGGTCTTTTGCAACAAGGCGGAGCGGGTGACGGCTGAGCTGTGGTTAAGTATTCCTCGCACTACATTTAGTTTTTATTTGACATTGCTAAATAATGACTGGATACATCGCGTCTATATGCAAGATTTCTTCAGATGCCAGGACGGATACGAGGCTAAGGCGGCTGCTGTGGCTCACAAGGCCTGTGTCAAGCTCGTAAGGACATGCATTATGAGGCTCGCATCCAGGCCATTGTAACATACTATGCTACGTACCTTGACACGAAGATCACCAAAACTCAAGCAAGAACCATGACGATGACCCTGAAAGAATACCTGCAGGTAAATATAAAACATTAATACTGCTTTCTTCTGAGATTTAATACGCTTAATTAGATCTTCTTATATGTCACATACTTAATGACGTGTAGGTGCCTTCGTGGTGGTGCGCCCAGCATATCCAGTGTTGGGAAGAGATGATGAATAAGTAGTGCGCCGCAGAGTGAGAGGAGACGCACAATGCTTGCTGGGAGCATCGTTTGATGATGCCAGGTGCACCACACCATCAAGACAACCTAAGCCTCGACGAATACGTGGCTAGACAGGTACGTGAATTCATTTCTTTATTATAACGCTCAATTCTGCATAATTTCTACTCATCTTGCTATTTTTTCACGGTCCTCGTCACATGGTGGCCAGTCTTGCTCCCAGTTCAAGGCATGGGCTTTGGCTCACAAGGGCAAGGTGACGTCCGACGTCGACTACAACTCGGAGGACCCGCCCTCAGCGTACAGCAATGCGACCGTCCACAGTCGCCTCAGTGAGTACACTGAGATGGCAAGAGAGGTCAATGGATAAGAGTACAATCCGAGCATCCAAGACCTTGATGTAGAAGTCGTCATGAGGGTAGGAGGAGGCAAGAAGCACGGACGGTACTGGATTGGCGACAGCACACTCGACACGGTCACCACTCCCACTCTCTCTCAGATTCGAGCAAGGAGCACGAGTTCAAACCCGGCCATACGCCCACGACCAGCCGCTGCATAGTCCCGAATGGAGGCACTTCAGGTTACTTATGTTTTATTCGTCGTTCTTTGATTTTTACATATCTTTGCTTTGTATTGTAATATTGAGGTGAAATATTATAGGCCGAGCTGGCAGAAGAGAGGAAGTTAAGAGAGGAGATGGTGGCGAGTATGGAGGCCGATCGGCAGAGGCAAAAGGTCGAGCGGCAGAGGATGGAGCATATGTTTCAGTGGATGCAAAGTCTTAGCGAGAGGATGGGTCAACCTCTGCCACCGGAGCTATTCCCTCCTCCACCTCCTCCTACAACTACTCCTGTGAGTATGAATATTTTAAGTTATTTGTTTCTACTTTAAATCTTGTCTAATGTATGCAATCTTTTCTCCTTTGTACAGAATCAATCGGCTGCATCGAATCATGACGCATCGAATCAATCGTCTCATATGTCGCAGTGGCCTCGTAGTTGATCTATGTGTGAAGCTATTGGACTATGTGTGAAGCAAACTAATATGATAGATGTTTATTGTATTTTGTGTGAGACTTGTTTATATAAACTTCCTGTGATGTGATTTATATATATTTTTTAGCTATATAAATTGCCTGTGATGTAAATGTTTGTGGTTTATATAAACTGCCTGTGATGTGATATATGTGTGATTTTAGCTGATTTTAACATTTTGAAAATATATTTTGTCGAGTGCCCCAGATTTTGCCGAGTGTCTGGTAAAAACACTTGGCAAACACTAAGATTTTGTAGAGTGTTTTTACCCAGACACTCGGCAAAAGTTAAATGTTTGCCAGAGTGTCGCAAAGCTTGCACTCGGCAAAGAAAAAGAGTTTGTCGAGTGTCGCATGCAGGCACTCGGCAAAGTCTTCGTCATTGTTTTCTATCCATTCGGTCTTTTTTTTTTGTCGAGGGTCTAACGGGCACTCGTAAAGCTTTTGCTGGGTGCCCGACAAAAACACTCGGCAAACGGCTCTTTGTCGTCAAAAGGTAGGCCGAGTGGCCTATGCTGTGGTTGGCACTCGACAAACACTTTGCCGAGTATTTTTAGCCTTTTATCGAGTGCCCTCGACACTCGGCAAACAGGGGCTTTTCGGTTGTGTATACTTTCCTTGGGCCTTGGCGAATGAAGAATTCATTTTACTATGATTCAAGTGCAATATATCTAGCCTTATACAGAGCATGCATGTAGGCGAGATGGAGGAAGGAACCACTGATGCGGCAATAAAGTAGGAGTATAGTACAACGCTTCCATACACGATTAGTGGTGTTGGGTGACTCATGAATGTTTTTCTATTAGTTCTGAATTTCATACAACGTTACTTTTCTCTATAAATAGCTCGTTTTCAGCCACAAGAAATTGAGAAACTTCGCATTCTGTAGCATAAGATGTATTAGACTTCTTTTGGCAGGAAAATTACATGCAAATCATCTGGAGAAGCTGATGATGAAATTGAAGCTTCCAGCGGTTGCGTGGCAACACATATTCGTGGGAAAAGGATGCATAGGGAATAAGCACTCAACTTTTTTCGTCAGCACTTCAGGGTTGACAGCAATTGTGTTGTTTGCAATGGCCGCACCATCCACCCGTACATCTTCACAGGCAGGTGCCTGCTGGAGGCACTGCTCAATGGTGTGCATTCAAGCGCTTAGATAGGGTTCCATCTGAGTCCATTGTGCAGATGTTGAATCTATCTCTTGGCGTGGCACTGCATGCTCCATTCGATGGGCAGACCAATGGCCGGTGCAGCATGCACGGGAACTCCCACTTCTATCTCGTGATGATCATGTCATTCACGTCGTGGCCACATTCTTTAGTTCATTTTTTTCCTTCAAACGTGTTGAGCCACGAGCAGCAGTTAGACCGGGTCGTGGGGTGTCAATGCCAGTTTTTCTCCATGTAATAGACTAAGAGTAGCATAGCTTTCGCTGTTTCAGTTAGTAAGTAATGCAGAGAAGACAAACGCCCAGAGTTCCTGTGGCAGCAATCTTGCGAGTGCTCTGTTTTTTTCCTGTTGTTGGTCATTTGCAAGAAATAAAAGAGTGGCAAACCAAAGTGAGGAATTGAGAGTGTGAGAGATCCTGTGATAATCCCAACATTTGGTATCCAGAGCCATATCATTCCTAATTCCATACAATATCTATCATCCAGGAGGTGACGGCAAGTAGTGGCAATGGCGGTGGTGGAGGTTCGAGTTTGTACAAGTACCCTCAACTAATGATGATGAACTACATGATCTGGGCCATCTGCAACGAGGTGATCGTTGAGGACCAGGGCATCTAGGCGGCGGTGTGGCCGACGAGACTGTCGAGGCGAAGCTTTGCAAGAAGGCTAAGGCACACCTTCTCCAAGCACTCCATGAAGTGATTCTTATGCAGGTGGAAAAGAGGAAGACTTCAAAGGAGAGTTTGTAAGCCCTCCGAATAAGGATCGTTGGGGCGGATCGCATCAAGAACTCATGGCTGCAGACGCTAAAGAGCGACTTCGCCACCATGCACATGGTTGGCGGAGAAACATGGGGACGACTATGTAGGATGGTTGGCAGCAATGTTGGTGAGGTACACCAACCACGGTGGAACGTTGGACGACGTGGCCATGGTGAAGAAGCTGTTCAACACAGTACAGGAGAGGTACTTGCCTGTAATCGCTGGCATCGAGCAGCTCTGCGACATCGACATGATGCTGTTCGAGAAAGCGCTGTCTCGCCTGATGGTGTTTGATGAGAGCACACGCCAACGCCAGGGCGGCGGTGGTGTCACTGCCGGAGGGCAGTTGCTCCTCACTATCAAGCCGAGTGGGAAGCTCGGCAAAAGATGGAGGTGATTCATTATCAGGCCAGAAGAACAAGAATTCAGCAGGTGGCAGGAATCGTGGCCGTGGCGTAGTTCATCGATGGGCAGTAAAATAAATTCACTATGGAGGAATTGCAATAGACTGAATAGCCTTGTGCTTATTTTGCCTGGTGATGCCAGAAGTTCTGGTTTTACAGTGGTATCAATTTTGATCTTCAACAAATATATCTTCCTTTTTGAGCAAACGGAGAAACATTCAAAGTGGCATTAAGTACATAGTGGCCTGAGTGTAGTCGTGATTCTCCAACAAGCCCGGGCCTCTGAACCTGCGTATCAGGCTATACCCTCTTTGCTCAGTAGACATGGCCTCAGATATGTAGCTCTGGCTTTGAACCCAGCGATGCCACAAGGCACTGGCGACGATATTCTAGCCCTCCTGGTGCACCATCAGCTACACGCCTATGTATGCCCTGTTGAGTTGGAGTGACCCAGCCACGAAAGGTGGTGTTAGATCAATAATTGTGTACTACAAGAGATGGTAACGGGTACATACCCGTCGGATTTTGCTTTCCCATACTCATACCTATTTAACTCTCGGCTGAAAGTTTTTCTCCGTGCCCATACCCACGGGGAATTTTATGGGCTTCGGACACCCATTAAAAATACAACTACAATTATAATTAGTTATTATATATATTTATTGTAAATATTTAATATAAGTATTCAATTTATTGACACATCATAAGTTAAACTTATACAACTTCGAATTAAATGTGATATATTTGGTAAAAAATATACAAATAATCTATGGGATATAATATTTTATATACTTATATCTAATAAAAAAATATTTTTTATTTATCGGAGATATATCGGGTATCAGAGATGGGTAGAATCTTTCCGTACCCATACCCGTTAAGTTTATGGGTATAAAAACTGCCTCGTACCCATACCCTAATGGAGTAAAAACCTTGTGCCTTGGCGAATGAAGAATTCATGTTACTATGATTCAAGTGCCATTATGTAGCCTTATAACAAGTACTCCCTCCGTTCTTAAATTGATCTCACTGCTGACTTCTAACATCATCTTTGAGTATTCATCTTATTAAAAAAATTAGTTCATATGTGTAAAATTATAATCCATATTTCAAATACATTGATGACAAATCAAATTACAACAATTATAACAAATTTATCATATTTTTTGAATAAAACAAATGGTCAAAGTTGATGTTAAAAGCTAACAGTGACAACAAGTTAGGAATGGAGGGAGTAGGCGAGAGGGAGGAAGGAACCACTGATGCTTAAAAAATGTATAGTACAACGCTTCTATACACGATTATTGGTGGTGGCCTGGCAGGTAACTCATGAATGTTTTTCTATTAGTTTTGAATTCTAGACAGCCTCACTTCTCTCTATAAAAGCTCGTTTCAGCCAAAAGAAATTGAAAAACTTTACATTCAGTAACATAGGAGGTTGTAGACTTGTTTTGGCTGGAAAATTACGTACAGATCATCTAGAGCTGCTGGTGATGAAATGGAAGCTACCAGCGGCTGCAGGGCAACACATATTCGTGGGATTGGGATGCATAGGGTTCACAGCAGTTGTGTTGGCTGCGATGGGCCGCAACATCGCTACAAGAAATCCTTCAGTCCGTGACGTACAAATTCTGTCATAAATCATTGAAAAACCGTCATAAAGCAATATCTATAACGTTTTTAGATTTCATCATGTATTGAGCGTCACAGACTAACCTGCGTGATGTTTTAACTAAACTGTCACAGATCAACTCAATCTATAACGTTCCTTAACTGTCATAGAATAGACTCAAGCCCATTTAGCCCAAACGAAGCTCAAAGTTAGTGATGAAATAAAACGTCACAAACTGATGCCACGTTGGATACATAATGTCACAGATTGGTAGCATGGAGATGACGTGTACGATGACATGGCAACAAGCAAGTAGGTAAATTCACCCTCATTTCAGCACATTTTTATAATCAATCCACCCTCATTCAGTCCACCCAACATATAAATAAGTATGCAAACTATCTCATCACAAGAAGATTCTACCATTACAGTCTCCATATACTTTCTTCATATTTACAACACAGATAAACAGTGCTTGACATATATTATCATATCATCAAGTTTTGCAATAATATATACTAGATTTAGAAACATAAAATAGAAATCATTATTGAATTTTTACTATACTATGATTCTAGCTCTAACCAGAGAAGAGTGCATGTGTATGTTTTAGTGTAGCTGATGAAATCTCCGGTTGGCAGCCTCCTTTTTTTCTTGTACCTGTAGTAGGAATTGATAATATTACATTCTAATTTTGTCTGAGATGTATCCTACTTGGACTAATATGATGTAAACAAACTTTGTCAAGCTGACCTCCTAATATTATTGTTCTGAATGTTGTAGGGAACTAGTAGCAAAATTCTGAACATTATAGGGAAAATAGTACCAGTTATGCTGCCAGGGACTTGCTGCACCATTTCTTTGCAAGGCAAACAGCCTGTTTTATTTTAAACAAAGAACAACAAGGAGTAAGCAAAGGTTATATCACAATAGAGGCATGCATAAACATGTGTTGAGAGAAATATGTACTCATAAGAACTCAGGTGTAACAAAAGCACGAAAGGTGATATAAAACAAAAAACATAGATGAAGGCATTTGATTGCTTATTCAAGACGTGACTTAACAATACTGAACAAACTATAACCCACAATCAAGCTGATAAGCATGGAGTGTTACCGATAGAAATTGAGGCTGATCTCTGTTTCATCCTTTTGATTTGTTTCCTGAACAAAGCAATCAGTATTAAGCAATCAGAGCTGCATTGGTCCGTATAAAAAATGATATTATAGCCTGATGAAATATCATATGCACAAATAAGCTCAACTGCGCAAATGATTAGTGATGCTATGCTGGTAAGTTGTAAAATTGGCAAAAAAAATGCTACGAGCCATACAACAATTGTAATTTCCTACTCTCTAGTTTGTACATCAGGATTTAGAAAGTGGATCACTTCTTGCCTAGTTAATTTTCACTTGAAACAAAAATGCTTTCAAAGCACGTGTCCTCCCATTTCAGCAAACAAAAAGTTAGTTCAAGCTCTTATGACCAACAAATTTAGCTACTTCTTCCACATAAATGGCAGATCTTGTACCAAGGAGAGCATCTCATTCATATCATTCTCCATGGGAACATTCAATCGGTCCTCTAGGGTTCTATTCTGTCCCCTTCACATTCTTCCATATAAATCAGGACGCAAATCATTTTACAATGCAAATAATCCAATAGAATCGAAAAGGTATTGCAAGAAATACTAACCTACCATGCCGCTGCCTGCCGGCAGCGCGCTCCTGGCCGCGGCGCCCAAGTGCTGGCCTGCCTAGCCCACGTGGCCGCCGCCGCTTGCCCTCCTGGTCGCCGCCGCTGTATTCTTGTTTTGAAATTTCTGGTGTCAAGCTCGTGTTTAGCTGCCGTGCCCCGCGTGGTTTGATTTTGGGAAGGGCTGGGGCAGGAGCGTCTATGAGCTTTTAAATTTTGGTTTAAAAAACAAAACTATTGGACACAACCGGAATGCCCCTGTTTGTCGAGTGCCACTCGACCTATCTTTTAACGGCAAAGAGTCGTTTGCCGAGTGTTTTTTATCGGGCACTCAGCAAAAGCTTTGTCGAGTGCCCTTTAGACCCTCGGCAAAAAAAAGTAGACCGAACGGACAGAAAACAGTGACGGAGACTTTGCTGAGTGCCTGGATGTGGCACTCGGCAAACTCTTTCTGTTTGCTGAGTGCCAGGCACACGACACTCAGCAAAGATTTAATGTTTGCCGAGTGTCTGATTAAATACACTCGGCAAAATTTTAGTATTTTCCGAGTGTTTTTACCCAGACACTCGGCAAAATATATTTTCAAAATTTTAAAATCAGTTAAAATCACACATATATCACATCACAGGCAGTTTATATAAACCACAAACATATATATCACATCACAGACAATTTATATAGCCAAAAAACATATAAATCACATCATAGGCAGTTTATATAAACAAGTCTCATACAAAATACAATAAACATGTATCATATTCCAATAGCTTCACACATAGTCCAATATCTTCACACACAGATCAACTATGAGGTCACTGTTGCGTATGAGGCTATTGATTCGATACCGCATGATTCGATGCTGCCGATTGATTCTATACAAAGGAGAAAAGATTGCGTATGTTAGACAAGATTTAAAGTAGAAACAAGCAACTTAAAACATTCATATTCACATGAGTAGTTGCAGGAGGAGGTGGAGGAGGGAATAGCTCCGGTGGCAGAGGTTGACCCATCCTCTCGCTAAGACTTTGTATCCAGTGAAACATCTGCTCCATCCTCTGCCGCTCGGCCTCTTGCCTCTGCCGATCGGCCTCCATCCTCGCCGCCATCTCCTCCCTTAGCCTCCTCTCTTCTGCCAGCTCGGCCTACAATATTTCACCTCAATATTACAATGCAAAGCAAAGGTATGTTAAAATCAAAGAACAACGAATAAAATGGAAGTAACCTGGATTGCCTCCATCCGGGACTATGCAGTGGCTGGTCGTGGGTGTATGGTCGGACTTGAACTCGTGCTCCTTGCTCGAATCTGAGAGAGAGTGGGAGTACTGGCCGTGTCGAGTGTGCTGTCGCCAATCCAGTACCGCTCGTGCTTCTTGCCTCCTCCTACCCTCATGACGACTTCTCCATCAAGGTCCTAGGTGCACGGATCGTACTCTTGCCCATGGACCTCTCTTGTACTCACTGAGGTGGCTGTGGACGGTCGCATTGCTGTACGCTGAGGGCGGGTCCTTCGGGTTGTACTCGACGTCAGACGTCGCCTTGCCTTTGTGGGCCAAAGACAATGCCTTGAACTGGGAGCAAGATTGGCCACCATGTGACGAGGACTGCGAAAAAATAGCAAGATGAGTAGAAATTATGAAGAAACTGAGCGTTATAATAAAGAAATGAATTCGCGTACCCATCTAGCCGCGTATTCGTCGAGGCTTAGGTTGCCTTGATGGTGTGGGGCACCTGGCATCATCAAACGACGCTCCCGGCAAGCGTTGTGCGTCTCCTCCCACTCAGCAGCGCACCACTTATTCACCATCTCTTCCCAACACTGGAGATACTGGGCGCACCACCACGGAGGCACCTACACGTTATTAAGTATATGACATATAAGAAGATCAAATTAAGCGTACTAAATCTCAGAAGAAAGCAGTATTAATGTTTTATATTTACCTACAGGTATTTTTCTCGGGTCATCGTTATGGTTTTTGCTTTAGTTTTGGTGATCTTCGTGTCAAGGTACGTAGCATGGTATGTTACAATGGCCTGCACGCGAGCCTCGTAATGCAAGTACTTGACGAACTTGACACAGGCCTTGTGAGCCACAGTGGCCGCCTTAGCCTCGTATCCGTCCTGGCATCTGAAGAAATCCTGCATATAGACGCGATGTATCCAGTCATTATTTAGCAATGTCAAATAAAAACTAAATGTAATGCGAAGAATACTTGCCCACAGCTCAGCCGTCACCCGTTCCGCCTTGTTGCAAAAGACCCTGCCATCTTGATCTGGTACATTGGGAAAGGCGATGTAGTGCTCCCATGTGTAGGCCGGCTCATGCCCTCCGCCATATGCAACCAGGCCCAGAAAGTGTAGCCTGCACAAAAGACCAAGGATGCCATTGACATGACGTTTATGATCACCTGCAGCCACAAGCATCCAACTTCTGCCCAAGTGATTAAGATAAATTATTAGTTTCTATTGTGATTTTCAACATATCAAATGGAAAATAAATGACAACTTATTAAGTTACTTACCTAGCACCAGTGGGTCGAATCAGCGGGCGTCTCTCACGAGGTATCGATCGGGTCGGGAGGGTAGAGGGACCTCGCAACCAGACACCCGACGTTTCAAAGGAAGCAAAACCCCCTGTCACCTCCTCCTGCTCCTCCTACTCATCCTGCTCCTGCTCCTCATCTTGCTCCTACTCCTCCTGCTCCTCCTCCTCGGGCGACGACGGAGGTATAGGCGACGGTGGAGCTACAGGTGCCTTGCCTCTCCCTCGACCTCTGCCTCCACCCTTTCCTCGACCCTTGCTGGACCCCTCAGCTGCATCAGAACCTCTTTTGTACAGCGATTTTATCTTTCTGAAACCGCCCACCATCTTTGCCCAATCACCTGCAATTAAAAAGAGTAAACCAATCAGCACAGATAAACAAAATGTATTAAAAGAAAATGCAAAAAAGAAAATTAGAAAATGAACTAGTATTAAAAAATAAAAATTAATTATTAGTATGGATCATACATGTATTAAAAATAATCATCATGATCGGGATTAGCTGGATCATAAGTCTCATCATCACTATCACCAATGTCAATATAATCATGCTCGTGCTTCGAAGGAGGAATGGTGTCATCACTGTCATTGCCTAAATGTAATCGCTTAAATAATTCTAAGTCCTTCACATTATGAACCTCATCTTCAGCATCCTTGTCGATAGCCCTTTCATTGTCTACTTCTATTCCGATCGCCTCGGTTAGGTCTATCTCAAAAGTACCTTCTAGCCTATTTTCTTTAAGAACTCTTCGTCATATGTGTTGTAATCTTTATTGTTTGGGACCAGTAATTTACCATGTGGAGATACCTTGTACACAACATCCCAACCCTTAAGATGGTCGTCGGTTTGGCACGGGTAAGAGAGATGCGTAGATGAGGTTAGTTTCCATGCTCTACTTCTATCCGAGACAGAATTTCGGAAGCAACTCCCTACTGTGACCAGAATACACGTCTTGCAAGGGAGATTGTGTATCTGGTCATAATAGGGAGGTGATGCCAAAACTCTGTATCGAATAGGACTAGACCATGGAAACTAACCCCATCTACGCATTCTCGAACTGTCCAAAAAACGTGAACAATTCGAAACAGATACGGTTATAGAAATGCAAAGATCTGCATATTTCCAACCGTATCTGTTTCGAACGGGGGACGTTTAACTAGGTTACGTGATCTATGAACATGATAAAAAAAAGACTTTTATGTCTCACCTTACTGTCCTGCAAAGTGACAAGTCGAGGACGATGCAATTAAGTCTCTCCTGCAACAAAAAGAAAATAATGCCGTCAATGTTGAGCATCTAATACACTGTCTTTCACAGCTGCTCCCGCCAACTACGTGTTCAACAACCATAACATGGAAGAAAAATCACCTGAGGCGGTTGAGGCATGGCAGCGGCGGCCGGGGTGGGTCGGAGTGCGGCGCGCACAGCCAGGGGCGAGGCCGGTC
>BCLG01000478.1:123239-149773 GCA_001602295.1 Zoysia matrella
TTTTTTTTTTTGGAAAACCGCCAGGTTTGCCGAGTGTCCAGCCTAGGGCACTCGTTAAAGATTTTGTTTGCCGAGTGTCTACTGGCCTCGACAAATTGTATTTTTATTTTATTCTTTTATTCTTTTCTATAACGTGTTTTACTAAATTTATTCGAATATGCTTTGAAAATACCTTATCAAATTCACTCAACAATGCATATTCCATGCTTGCACGAATATTCGACCATTATTTCATGCAGTTATACCTCAAAATCATTTTATACCAATTAAAGTTTTATAATTGTAGTAAATTGATTAAAATTATCAAACGGATCCGAAAATTCACCAAAATTTCACATAAAACAATCTATGTTGGTTATTTCCTATAAAAAAGTTTTGAAGTGAAACCTCAACTTGACCATCACTTTGACTCTAAATCTCAAGAAATCCTTCTCAATAGTAAAATTCTTGTTTGGAGATGCTTCGATTTCTAAGCAGCGTCTGTGACAACTTATGCGAAACGCGCTCAATTTTTTATCTCATGTTCCACATATAATATCATGAGATCTTGACAAATCTCATGATTTTTAGACTTTATTTGTTTTTTATAGAATTTTAAAACAATTCGACCACACATTTATAGTCATGTTTCATGGACAAACATGTTCGAAATTTTCTATTACTTCTCGGATAAAGCCTCACATTAAACTCAATAACATGAATATAATTTTTTTATTCATTTTATTGCATTATTCGAATCACTTGCGGTTCAAATTTGACTTATCTCCAAAAATTCTATTAAATGAAATAAATTAACTAAATATAGCAAAAGGACCGAAAAATGTAGCAAATTTTAACATGGAGTAGTATATACAGTATGTGGGCAGCAAAAAAGTTAGAAGTGTAGGTGAGGAAAAAATCAAATTCTTTGCCGAGTGTCCACAAAAAACATTTGGCAAAATAGCGTTTTGCCAAGTGTTTCGGGAATACACTCGGCAAAGAGCCGATTTTTGCCAAGTGTCAAATATAGGCACTCGGCAAACCGTAACGGTCGCAAACGAACATCAGTTTTACCGAGTGCACGGTACCTGACACACGGCAAATAAAAGGTTTGCCGAGTGCTGGACCTATGACACTCGGCAAAGAAGGGCTTTGCCGAGTGTTTTCTGTACGTCGTGCATTGTTAGTGCCCGTAGAATTGCACACTGCAAAGAGCCGGTTTCCGGGTAGTAGGAGTCGAATGGTGGTGCCCGGACGACAAGCTACACTAGCCATGGCGTTTCACGGACGCTATGCTTACTAATGATTTTATGGTATCCCTCGCTTAGTCATGGCCTCTGATGAATTGTCCTGATCGGGGCAGTATGGTCATTTTATTTTTATTTTATTTTGTCCAGAATGAGGCGCAGCTAACAGGACTTGAAGGGTAGCTCGATTTATAAAAAAATTGGACCATTTTTTTATGTCTAAAAATTAAAAGACTTTTCAAAATTACAAACGTAGATTCTAAAACAAAAACTGTTTTACAATTGCCCCTTTTAGGTTTGACGTCCGTGAGAAAAGATGGGTAGAGACAGAGGTAAAAAAAAGTTGAATTTGGCGCCTACAGTATTTAAATTCTTCTTTGATATTAGTTTAAATGAATTTTTTCATATGTTCTCTCAAATAGTTTCATACACAGTATTTTAAACATTGTACGTAATTTACATATATTAGTATATATTTGAACTCATATTGCTTATCCACATGCTAATCTATGACGAATTTCTTACAACGTCACTAAGTAGTGGGCCAAATTATGATAAATTTGATAAAACATCACTATATTATGAGCCGCTTCACAGTTAATGATGTTTTCTGAATCTGTCATGAAGAATCTGTCACAAATTAAAAGGTTTCTTGTAGTGTGGAGAGTCACGGTGAGTACAATGCCGTGCCGCAGGTGGACCTATGGAGGCCACAAAGACAAATTGAAAAAGGTTAGTCGGATCATGCAGACATTAATTAGTCTGAGATCAAATCTAATGACTAAAAATTACAGACCCGATCCGTATAAAAAGGTCACAAGCATTAGCAAAATGCATGACCGTGCCATTTGAATGTACATCCCCTTTTATTAGGTCCAGATTTAGGAAACTGGTATGAGCAAAGCGCATCAATGTTTAGTAAATAGAAAGGTGACGTGCCTTCAGAATGCTCATCCTGTATTACCCAGACGCCCTTATTACCCATCCTAGATAAAAAACCACACGCGTTATAGATGCTTGTCACTTTTTTGATGCTACTCGGTTCATCTAGCTATACATTTTGTGTCACGTCACTACTGATGTACCTGTCCCACTTACGTTCTAGCGTATAACCTATTTCTTATCCTTTTTGAGGTTTTCACGTAGTGAGCTACATCTGTATTATTCAGGATTTCTCCCTGCCTGCGTCACCCATAATCGCTTTATTGTTGTCCTGGAAACCTTGCTGTCTAAGAATTCCAGAAGTGATATTCATTTCACATGGTTTATAATCTTTTTTGCACCTCAATTGAAGTTAACTGTGCATTGTATTAAAATTGTAATTTGTATTGGGAATGATCATGTTAAAAGTAATGATACTAATAGAAAATAAGGGGAAATGACCTAAAAATCAAAATAAAGAATTATGTAATAACTCTCTGTCCTTCCATGACACAGACAAACGTAGTAAAATTGTCAACAGTAATTTTGCAGCTTTTGTCAATGGTTTCTTTTCGGTGTCTACATTGTCAACATTGCATTATCATGTGTTTGGTGATGGAAAATAATGCAACCTCGGCTGTGGCAAAGTAAGGGTAGGGTCTTGGCTTTGATTATGGCCTTGCCAGTTGTCACATACTGATGTGCGCACCCTAGACAAAGTCAACTCGTCCTTGAGGTTGCAACTTGCAATGTACGTGGGTTGTGTTGATAATCCAATTAACGAGGACGTCTACGAACTTCAGTTTTGGTGGCGCTTTTGTTACACCCTCTTAGAAACTGCATGTTCACACACATATAGGAAAAATCTTGTTGTGGTAGCGTACGCTACTAAAATATTTCTCCCGTTTGAGGAGTTTCCTTTGTTATAAAATGATGACAAAGACCACATTTCCTATACGTGTGTGAACATCTGTTTCCTATTCAGTTGGTTGATAATTACCTAACCGCTTGCACTGTCAATGAGAGGTCTTGGAATATATAAGTATTCTAGTAGTTAAGAAATGTTCTTTCATGTCGACATTTTCAGGTGCTAACACGTACTACAGGCTTGTTACCAGATCTCCCTATAATGTATATTGGTGGGTTGCATAGTTTATTGGAAAAGTACTACCAGCGGTTGTATGGCAACACATATTCATGGGATCAGGATGTATAGGGAGTATGTTGTACCTCATTTCTGAGATACACCACGTATCAGTCTCTGGATCAGTAACTAATACGCACTAACACATCAGAATGTATATCAAAAAGCATATTTCGGATAAAGGAAAATACCTAATACCGGACCTTTAGCGGCAACTTGTTGAGAATTAAAATATTCACAACCAGTTGACCAGCTAGAGGTGAAGCAAACAGCGGAAATCATGTCCCAAAGCCACAAGCAAACTTTAGAAGCAGAATGAAAACCTAACACATCGTCGTCTTCTACGAATCTTCTCTGTCTAAAACTACAACTGCAAACTGTGAGTACATAAGGTACTCAGCAAGCCCTATCACTAAGCGGGGGTATATATGGATGCAGATTTGGCTGTAGCAAAGATTAGGCTAAAAGGTATTCTATTACAAAAGGCCAGTTTTATGCAAAGTTCACTATAGAAGCTTTGAAAAAAGGGATCATAAGATATTTGTTATCCATATTTTAGTAGGTTGGTTCTGGAGAAAATGTTCATCGATCCTGCCAGTACCTAAGTTTTAGTCGAGGACCTGGCACGCAACCGTACCGTCCTCTGACACACAGCCTACACTTTCTAAAACACCGGCACCTACGCCCACTCACTCTAACAAGGATAATAATTAGACTAATCATTGTGAGCCCAAGCTGTAGTGTGTCAATACCATGACAATGACTATTCCGGATGGATTATACACTCTGCAGAGTTTGTACACTGTACCCATAGGCTATGCTCCTCTTGATCAACAGAGTCGCATAACGTTCACTTCAACGCACGCTAAGGTATCCACAAAGTCCACTCAAGATACAAACAGAGGTCATCTCTCGGGGTTTTTCTGGCTATCGATGACGTGATAGCACATTCTCGTAGCCAGATCGTGGGTTTAGGACATCCACGTCTACTCCCTAGACCCTACACATAGACTGGTAATTATAGAAACCAGGGGGCTATACCTGTGGGCAATACGATCTTATGGCGCAGGCTATTGCTGTAATCGAAGACCGAACCGTGAGTATCTCAGGTCTGCTCCTACGACTTGTGTCTCTCGACCACTTTAGGGGTCATTGTAGATAACCAAAGGGATAGAGTGAGTCCCGCCCAGGCAGGTTATGTGGTTGCATGAAATCACTACGTTGAGGTCCGATGAAACTATCCTTATGTGGCAGGGGCGGCACTCATCCACGACAGGTGGACCAGTCCGAAGCCTAACACCCGTCACAACACATATCACTAGGAGCCACGCCCCACGACCAAAAACAATATTCCCTCTCATCACCTAGCACTAATTTGCACTAACACCCAATCCCACTTTATTTAAGTCACACCACCAAACTCATTTTAACACATTTCATAAATGATTGGTGTATTGTGTGGTGATACACTGCATTGCATAAGGGGTTCTTAAGCAATCTAATATCCAGGCAACTTTCGTTTGTTAAAACACTTTAACGAAGGAAGTCCTATGGTTAACAAAGAGGTGTCATCAATAGGTAACAAAGTAGTATTCATATTTAATGAAAGCAAGTAACTAATATTAATATAAATACTTAATAACAAGTAGGGTATTTAACTACACAACGTTTTAACATAGATTAAAATAAATATGTAAGCATTTAGGTCATTTGGGTGCGCAAGCAAAATATACAATGAATCTGATCAAGGGGTTAGAGTTTACCTGCAAATTCTTATTCTTCAGACTTGTCTTTCTCGATATCCTTCAAAATTCGAGTCTTGATTCATGGCTTGATGTCGAAATCCTCAGGCTCCTCTTCATGTATCCGTTCTCCTCTCTTCTCTTGGAGTCCAGCTCTTTCTCGAACTCAGCGTCGTCTACACGATAGCATACACCTAATAAAACTACCGTAAAATAAACAAAGCTCCAAAAAAATCGATAAGATCCAATAAACTCCGAATAAGAACCAAATAAACTTCACGAGCAAATCGAAGGATAATGCCATGCATGTTGTCGTGACTAATGTAATGCTAATTATTTTATATGCACCTTAGTGTTATTTACTATAAGTTAATTATTAGAATAATTATTTATTCTTGAACTTTATTCTAGTGCTTATGCGGTTACATGAGTAGTTAAGCGTGGCTATATATTAGTTAATATAACAAGTGTGTGATATGTCATTTTATATGCAATCTTATTTATACCATATATTTAATTAGATGCATTCTAAAATGCCCTTATTTAGTTTATAACTAAATGAATGAGTGTGTAATGACTAGAGATTATTTACTTAATTTTCTAATATGTAGTTGCTCCCTATTGATTAATGGTGGGTCACCCAATTCTTGAGTACATGATTAAACTAATAAATTCAACGTGTGGCACAGGTAATGATACATGGTCAACTGTGTAAGTGTGCGATGATTAATATTTAGTAACTAATTATTTAGTTTATCCTTATAAATTACCAAAGCTAATGCGTGGCATTTGTCCTAGTGCATATGAACGCAAGGTAATGGACTCATATGCGCTATCTAATATTTATTTTATTTGATTATGTATTAAGCATAGTTTTAACCTATTATAACTAAAGGTTAATTACTTTATTTCGTAATATGTGGTTGCTTCCTATTAATTAAGGACTAGTTATTAATTCCACATTGGTATTTAAATTACTGCCCTAAGTAGGTAACATCACTACGGGTGCAGTGAAGGCATAGCGTCATTATTAATTATCTAATTTATGCTTATATATGTGGGTTACTCTAAGTGTTCAATGATTAATTATCTAATTTAATTTAGATAATTAAAAAGCTAACGCTAACAAGTGGTACATGTACTTGTTTATTTATTTATTAAAGCACAATGGACAACATGTTGGTGTGGGTATGAGGAATAGTGTGTCCCGGCTAATCATTTAATTTCTAAGTACCTGCGGGTCATCTTATGTGATTGGTAGTTTAATTACTCAATTTATTCTATCTGCTTAATTTACAAAATTAAGGCCAAAAAGTGGCATGTGTGCTAGTCTATGCTAATATGAAATTAGATGCGTCAGTGTGCCCTCAATAGTTATTTATTCATCTAACTGCATGTGATGTTATGAGTAGCTAGTAATTAATTAACAATTAATTACTTGATTTTATCTTTATAACTAAGTTACCAGGACTACTGTGTGATCTCGATGCTAATGCGTATTTATGCATAGTAAGATGCTTACGTGAGCCATGTTCACTTATTTTCTAATATTCGTATATTTAGGTGATCTAGTATTTTTACTAATAATTATATAATCTTAACTTTAAACTAATTTACATAAAGCTCACACGGGTATATGTACTAATGAGTACTAATCATGGTACTAAATCATGCTAATAGGATGTGGTGCACACTAACTAGTATGAAGCTATGCTTGACTAAGTTGAATCAAATAGTTGCAATAATTTAAACCGATAAAACTAATAAAAGGAAGCGAATTAAAACATCAATAAAACTTACCAATAACAAAAAACAGCAAGATCGGAGAGTAAATGGAGTTTGGATGATTTGATGAGGTCTCGCCGTGGACCTCGACGGCGCTCCTGCGGTAGGGCGGCCGGAGGGTGAGGGGGCCCGGCTGGAGGAGAAGGAGGACAGCACGGCAAGCTTGCTTGTGGTCACGGCTGGGCCAAGAGGACGGCGCGGAGCGGCGGCGACAGGGAGGAAAGCGGGCACGGGGCGGCATTCGGTGCAGGCGCGCAGAGTCGTCGGAGGGCTGCGGAATCCAAGTGGAGGAGCTCCAGGGCGGCGCGGTGGAGCTCGTCTTGGGGTCGGGGAAGCCGGGGGCGTGCCGTGCCGTGCTGGCGTTGGAGAGGAGGCGGGCGCCACAGCGACGCATGGCGCCAGCCGCTGAAGAGCAGAGGCGGCTCTGGTTTTCGGCAGAGGAGGAAGAGGGTGATGCAGTGGAGCTCGTTGTGTTCACGGTGGGGCCGAGGAAGGAGCGTGGAGCGCCGGCGTCGAAGGGGACGAGGCGGTGCTGTCACACCCCAATTCTGGGATGCACTGTACAACACGTATCAGTCTCTGGATCAGTAGCTGATACGCATATACACAACAGAATGTATATCAAAAGCATACTCTGAAAAGAAAATAGATACTTGAGACAAAACTTTTAGCGGCACGCGGTGAGGATCTGTATGATCCAACACCAGTTGACTAGCCAAAAGTGAAGCAAGCAGCGAAACATTAAGGTCCAAATCCACAAGCAAGCTTGGGAAGTAGAACGAAAACCCAGCACGTCGTCACCTACGCGGTCCTCTCTGTTTAAAACCACAAATGCAAACGGGTGAGTACATAAAGTACTCAGCAAGCTCTAACACTAAGCATGGGTATATATATGCATATTTAGTTGTAGCATGAAAAAGGCATAGGGTTACTTTGCAAAAATTCAGTTTTATGAGGTTTCACTACAGAAGGTTTAAACCAGAGAAGATAAAATATTTTCTTATCATATTTTAGTGGGTGGACCTGCGGGAGAATAAACCATTTCCGTCAGTTCCCAAATTTTAACTAGAAGGGTCTGCAATACCCGATCTAGACACTTTTCCAAATCTCGGGCATCTACACCCACACACAAACAAGGATATTATAGAAGACTAATCGTAGGGTGATCAAACATAGTGTGTCAATACCGTGACAACGGCCATTTCGAAAGGAGTTTACTCTGCAGATGTTGCACACTGTACCCACAGGCTACACTCTCTTTGCAGGAGAGAAACGTAACGCTAGTCCCACCTTATCCGAGTATCCCCGTATGTGCACCTCGAGAAGCAAACCAAAGGGTAAAACTCAAGTACTCACTTTCCTTGAGTTCTTCGATACTTCATTTTCCTCCTAGGCTCAGATACGCTGAGCCTGTGTACTTCTTTTTCCTTGGAGTCGATTCGCTGGGGTACATACATCCCCATGTGTCCACCCTTATCCCTCGTGCCCTACTAGCCACCAAGTGGAGCATACGGTAGATGCCAATAAGTTAGGATAAGTCCTGTCCAATATGTACAGGTTCTGTTGTTGCACGTAATCACTAAGCTGAGCGCTAACGAACCGGTCTTTATATGGTAAGGCAAGCGCTATTCACGAAAGGTGGATCTTATTATGCATATAGCTAATCACTGAAACACACAATTATTCTCCAATCACCAATGCACAAAGCACAAGCCTCACCCATGACCAAAAATGCCTCTTCTTCACCTAGCACCAATTGTTCTATTACCCATCCTATTTTATTTTACACACATCACTAAACTCATTTTAACGTATTTTGTAAATAAGTGGTGTATGGTGTGACGATGCTCCGCATCGCAAGAGGGTTCCTAAGCATTCTAATATCAAGGCAACTTTTCATTCGTTAAAAGTATTTAACAACGGAAATCCTATGATTAACAAGGGGGTGTCGACAACGGGTAATCAAAGTAATTAATATTAATGTCTAGTAGCCGATATTAATATGAATATATCAATCAACCAATTAGGATTTTAACTAACACAATGTTTTAAATTAAAATATCATGCACAGCAGTATAATAGGCACTATGGGAGCATTCGAAAAACATAGGTTCAATATGGTCAAGAGGGGGGTTAGAGCTTGCCTGCAAGCCTTTAATCTTCAAAGCTTGTTTTCTGGATCAAATCTCGAGAATTGGTCTTGAGGTCTAGTCTTCACGCCTCTTCTTGTATGTCAGTCCTTCTGGCCCTTCTTGAAGTCCAGCACTCTCTTGAACCCGACGTTAACTACGCGATAAAAAATAAGCCTAATAAAACTACCGAAAAAAAAATAAACAAAGCTCGAGAAGAATCGGTAAAACCCAAATAAACTCCACGCAGAAATCCAATGAAATCCAAAAAGGAAAACCGATGACAATACCATGCATAATGATATGGTTATCAAATTAAGCCAATTTAATGATGCGCTCGTTTGGGGATGCAAGGAAGTTAAGGTGCCCTGAGTGCATACTCAATATGGTGTGTGGGGCTTATGGCGTGTGTGCAGGTGCCGTGGTGCACTGGTGGTACTATTGCTTCTAAATGGGTGCGAACTCCTACAAGGCTTGCACTAACAGTGTTCTTGGTGAACAAATGTATCATTTTATTTATAACCTATCTAGTACTGTTGAATATGAATTAGTGATTGTATTCTAGATTTATTTTACACACTTTTATTTAGCGCTCAAGCGGTTTGTGGGTGAGCTGAGTTTGTATGTGACGATGGGTTTGTGATTAGATGTGCCTACAGTGCTAGCACAATTGGGCATGAACAAGGCGCAGGTATATGTGAGACTAACGGCAGAGGGGCAAATTGTATAGTGGCCACTTTTAGTTATTTAACATCTGTATGCAGATGGTTTCTATTGTTTAGCAACTAACTACCTTATTTTACATTTTAAGTTAAACTACTAAACTTAACAGGTGGCATCAACTACAAACCAGCCAGTGCACAGGATGCGACTAAGAATAACTAGCTTTAATGTGCATGGTATCTTTAATTAGGATTTAGAGGTTAATTACTTAATTTTATAATATACAGTTGTTTCTTTGGTGGTTAATGACCACTGGCTTAATTTTGTGCTTTTAACTATACTCATGAGGCTAGGAGGTGTTTGTGCACTAATACAGGCGTGCGTTATTATTAATGTCAACCTATTTCGTGGGTGAGTTATGTTGGTGGCCTAAGCTGCAGATGGTGCAGTGCATGGTGTGCCATAGTAGCTACTTAACTTCTATAAGGATGACTAAATTATTAGCGGTTAATTATATTATTAAAGCTACAGTGTGTCGTGCGTACCGGTGTAGGCTAATGTAGAATGAGATGCAACAGTGTGCCATGTAATAATTATTTAGTTCCTAATGCATAGCAACCTATCAGTGATTAGCATTTAACTATTTAATTTAATTTACATAGTTAACATTCAAATTACGACTAATAAGTGGCTACTGTACTGGCATATTTATTATGTGATGACAGCATGCTAGTGCAGATTGAAGGCGCCTACTAGCTATGGTATGAATGTGCTAAAACATTGCGTAAGGGTGACTAATGACTCGCTATTTGATTTTAACAGTATTTTCTAATATTACCCATTAACCACTAGATTTGTTCTTAGCTACATTTACTTAATGTCGAGTGATCGTGACAGTGGGCCATGCAGTGATAAAAGTCTACAGCACGTCCCTTTATGCGAATATAAAATCGCATACGGTATGTGCTAAGTGCGCATGTAGTATGTGACATGTCATTTTATGCGTGGTGTCATACGTAGCAATATCTAGCTTATATAGTACGTTAACATTTGACCGCTAGATTCATTATATGATATAATCCTTTATTTTTACAACATGCATGCACGTGTAGTGACTATATATTAATTACTTAATTTTCTAGCATGATATGCGACTAATTATTTATTTATTTTATAAATGTATTACTAGGTACATCATGTGGCACACGTACAAATTTATGCTAAAAATGAGGTGAGATCCACACTAACGATGATCTAACCCATGTATAACATGACTATATGTGTAATACTAATTAAAACCAAATGACAAATATATAGTGAGCTAAAATAAATCAATAAAGAACTAAAAACGATTAGATAAATAATTCCAATAAAATTCAAAACAAAGTAAAAAAAAAGAGAATGTTTCATGACAGGATGGAAATGGGCTTTGGATTATTGTTTAGGAAGTGCTCGCTGGATTTCTAAGTGGAGGCGGAACGGGAGCGATTGAATTGGTATTGATTTTTCAGACGCTCATCGGGGTCTATTTGCATTTCGGTTAAACTATAGGGAATGTGTAGAGTTCTGATTTTAAGACTGATTTCAACAGATAGCCCACATCAATATGAACGCGTGAGCGCAAGAATCACTAAAAACGGAGTTACGGTTTAAAAGATATGGCGTTTTAAAGATGTGGGTTGCTCTAGGGACCTATCTGCAATTATTCAAAAGTCGACAGGGACTTCTCTGTACTGGTCAGAAAGTAACTAGGGACCTATTAGTAAATACGGGTAAATATAGGGACCTATGTGTAAATTAGCAGGGACTTATTTTACATTTATATAATGGGCCAGGGGCTAAGTGTAAGATTCCTAGGCTAAAATATAATCTGATAGGACAGTAGGGGCTTAGATGTAAAAAGGATATTTAGTTTATATCGGCAGAATTATTCTACAAAGGAAAATGTTACGAAAATATATTTCTGTGTGCGGCCTAGTGGGTGTATCTAGCATTTGTCTACTGAGACCGACAGATGGCCCCCGGGTGCGTGTATCATTTTTAAAGTGGCCCGTCGGCCGGGAGCGATGTGGACCATTGGATCTCCGATCAACGGTTCAGATCCAAAAACATTTTAACTGTTACGTGGATCCATCTGGACCGTGCATCTGTAATCGGACGACTACGTTTTAATCCGGTGTACATTTTAATCTCGTCCGTTCGTAGCTGATCGAACGGCGTAGGCGGCTCTGGCAGGCCCGCGTCTTCGGTGCGGCCGGAGGCAGGACTCACGGCGGCGCCATCGCCGGCGTGTCGCCGGAAAAGGCGTTCCCGCGCTACGGTGGCCCGTTCTCGCCAAATATTGGACCAGGAGCAAGAGGAGCTCATGGGGGTCTCACCTAGGGGGTTCTCAGGGCTCAGTTTGCAGTGGCGGCAGCGGGCGACGAAGGAGGCGGCTCACGGGTGGCCGCGTTCGGTGCAGGAGGGGACAGTGCGTCGGAGACGGGACCCGAGTAGCCGAGGAGCAGCGGTGCGGTCCCTTAAGTCTCCTGGTGCACTTGAACTTGTTGGAGAGGCGCCGTAGAGTGCTGTCGACGGGAAGGGTGCGACCTGCAGGGGCGGCTCACGGTGAGAGACTGTGTTGACGGCGGAAACGGCTCGTCGCGGCTTGGGATCGAAGGAGGATGTCTCTGTGAAGCTGTACGAGCTCAATTGAGGTCTGAGAGAGGCTTCAGTCACGAGCAATTCCGGCGGCGACCGAGGTGACAGGGATTGGGGCAAAATTGAAATTTCTCCGCAGCGGCGGCTCAGTCCGAGGAGTCGGCCGGTGCGGCGAGGTGAGGAGGTGCTCGGGGCTATTTATAGGCATTCGAAGGAGCTGGGCTGGAGAGTAGCAGTGATGGCGGCTTCAATGCCGGCGAGCATCGGTGGTGCGGCTGGACTGGCGAGGTGCGGCGGTCCTATGAGGGCTTGGCGCGTCTGTGGGTGCGTGTCCAGGTGGGGCAGGTACGCGGCACTTCGGGCGAGCTGCATGTGAGGCACGTCACAGGGCAGGGCGCTTGCGTCGTGCCAGGCGGCGAGGCAGGAGAGGAGGAGGAAGGAGGAGGCTGCGCAGGATTGGGCCGGCTCGGGCCTGATTGGCGTGGGCTAGGAAAAGGAGGAGGGTGCTGCGGCCCGCGAGAGAAAAATGAGAGTGGGGAGAGTTGGGCCATAGGAGAAAGGAGCTGGGCCAGTCGGGATTAATTTGAATTTCTCAATTTGGACAAATTGCTTTGAAATTCAAATAAGATTCAAACGGGTTTGGCAAATAAAATCCAAGACAAACCAAATAAAACCAGAAAAGGTCAAGCACGTTGTCACTCTCATGTTTTAATTTTTCTTTTTTTTTGAAAAAAAAATCCAATTGAGTTAAGTTTAAATTTAAGTGATAGTTTACTCTTTTGAAATAGGAGAGAAAAGAGGAGTTGAGAAGGAGAAGGAAAAATTGTTAGGGTATCTTTTAGAAAAAAAATTTGAATTTCAAATTTTTAAATTTTGACTTAAAATTTGGGATGTCACAGGTGCAGGACGGTGGCTCAAGGGAGCTTGGGATTCTGGCGAGGAAGAAAGAAGCAGTGGTGCGGGGAGCCTCGCCGTGGGCTCCAGTGGGCTTGGACGTGCTGTGGAGGGACCAAGGCGCGGCGGCATTAAGCGGGTGTGGTACAGTGCCGACGTGTGCTGGAGACGCGGCGGTGTTAGGCGGGTGTGGCGCAGTGCCGGCACGTGCCGAAGGCGCGGCTCCAGGGGGCTCCAACCAATTCCAGTCAGTCTAATTTATAGCCGAGGAAGGGCGTTGCAGCATGGGAGCGGTGTTGGCGGTGGCATGGGCAGCGACGTGGGGGCGACGTTATGGGGCACAGCGACATGGGCGCGGGTATGGGCGACGAGGTGCGGCGCTGCGCTCGCATGTGGTCTGTTCGGGGAAGAGAGAGAGGGAGATTGGGGAGAAGGAAGGGGATGACAGGTGGGTCCCGCGAGACAAATATAACTTAACACTTGAACATTTTGGGGTCCGAAAAAGAAAGAGCAAACGATTTCGGATTGGGATGAAATTTTGTAGGATGAATCTTCTGCTTGTGTTCTACAAAATAAATTGTCCGGGACATATTTTTCTAAGGAATCAAAAAGTTACAGAATTTTGAAAGTAGATGATCGTTAAGGAAGATTGTCTGCTGGAAGTACGAATTATTTTCCAACGGACGTCTATTTGGCTTTGAAAAACAAACTTCCAGAGCTCGGATGAGTTCAAGATTTTGTGGAGTGGTAAGATATTTTTGGATGAACAACTTTTCTTTTGAGCTATCTCTGAATTCGATTTCGATTTTGTTCTATAAATTCGGAGAGTAGATGGCTGGCTAAAGGTCCAAATTTAATTTGAACAAGGTCAGATATGAGTCAAACGGGTTGAACGGATTTGAGATTCAAGGGCTTGGTTGAATTTGGAATTTAGATGAACACGAGAGAACGAGCAACAGGGATGAATAAAAGAAAAAGGCAATCACTTGTCACACGGTCAAATTTTAATCTTTATAAAATCTCTAATTTATACAGTTTGAATTACGAAATAAAATTTTCTCCTTTGAAAGAGGAGAGGAAGAAAAAAAAATGTCAGCATTTTGTTAGTGAAAAATTTAAATTTTGAGTTTTAACTAGGGTGAATTTCGGGGTGCGACAGAATAAGAACTTAACCATTGTCTTTACAGGTTCGCAACAGCTGTATTGACTGGGATGATGACTATGGCACTGCTTGTGCTTAAACATTCTGCATGGTGCCCCTAGCTACAACCTCTTGCCTTAGATATTAGAACCACAAATATCAAATTTCAAGTTTGTGTTTAAATATATTCAATTTTCATCGAAATCAAGCCCAATCAAGCACTAAATGAACTGTGGAATTCTTCAAGAAGTGCATTCAATAAATAATTTTAGGCCCCACTTGGAACGTGAGATTTTTTTTCTTTCCTGTGTTTTCTCATGTGAAATCGAATTAATTCTTGTAAACTCTGTGTGAGATTTCTGTAAAATTCTCACATTCCAAACAGGGCCTTACCAGAACCTAGAAGAAAATTATGATAAAAATCTTGTTAAAGTTTTTAATTTTTCACTCTACAGCCACAAAATTGCTCATAAATTTTCAAGTGTAATATGTCGATTCACGGAATAATAAAGACAAATGACATATGCCTTACTATCAGCGATATAGCTATGTTGTATATTTGGCTATTAGTTACATATTGATATTGTTTGAATGTTCAACATATGTGAAGGATTAACAAGCAAATATCGTGTCATACTGTCATGGTGTTGTGTCGACCCTGTAACCACCGTCCACTGCACAACCAAACCATAGGCACACTTGATTCCACCACTGATTTTCCACAGATCGTGTCATACTATCGTGATTTGCAGGACAGTTGCATAGAATTTTTCTTTTCCCAAACGATACCAGCGGCACAAATTGAAGTAGTTGCACCAGTGTGTGTTTCACGCCTTCTAGCCCACCTTGTTCGCTGTGATGTTCCGTGTCTTTTACTGTGGCTTAAATGCTTAATTCAACCAGTTTTGTCAGTGTTGTAAGTGGCTGCGACACAGGTGAGGTGACAGCCGCTAGCGTCATAAGCATCAGTAACTGATGGACATATAACAGGCATCAGGTACTAAAGAACTCTAGTTTGGAAACTTAGATTCTCACCAAGAGCTAGAGTTGAGGTTCAGATCACAGTTGTTTCATGGAATGTTTCGATGGAACCTGATTGCGGCACCTGATGGAACTTTTCCTGTGATCCTGCACTAGTTTTGACGTGCAAGCCGAACGCTGTGTCCATACAAACTGCAACTGCTTTAAAGCCCCCCCAACATGTGCACATCTCAGCTCTGTGAGTAAAGTATATCTGTGAGGGGTGGTGGCGAAGTTCATCAATGGGCACTAAAACAAACTCGCCATAGAGGAATGGCAAGATACCGCATAACCTTGTGCTTATTTTCAGCGACCGATTTACCCCAGGGGTGTGGAGGAAAAAGAAGGGAGAAGAGCCCCTCCTCACCGTTGAAGCTGGCTATGCCTAGGGGTGATAAAAGACTCGGCCCGCGGATCCTAAACTAAATCAGCCTTTATTAAATTTTAATTCAAAACTAATAGAAATTTAGCCTAATTTGATCCGGCCCTTCCTATCAAGTTCATTTCCTTCAGCCCATTTTTAGGCATAGCTCAACCATTACTTTTTTTTTTTTGGTTATTAAGGCCAGAAGTTCTTGTTTTTGCATGGCATCAATTTCAACCATCAACAAATATATATTCCTTTTTGAGCAAACGGAGAGACATTCACAATGTCATTAAGTATGTAGTGGCCGATGTGTAGTGTGATTCTCCAACAAGCCCTGGCTTCTGAACCCGCGTCTAATGCCATGCCCTCTTTGCTCAGTAGATATTGCATATGTAGCCCAGGCTTCGAAGCCAGTTATGTTACAATGCACTGGTGACGATATTCAAGCCCTCATGGTGCGCCATCATCTACACGCCTATGTATGCCCTGTCGCGTTGGAGTGACGTAACAACGAAAGGTGGTGTTATATCAATACCTGTGTACTGCGATATTTACCTTGGCCCTTGGCGACTGAAGAATTCATGTCACTATGATTCAAATGCCATATTATGTAGCCCTATGCCCCTATATATAGCATTTAGGCAAGAGGGTGGAAGGGACGACTGCTGCTGCAATAAAGTATAGTACAAGGCATCTACACATGATTATTGGTGGTAGGTAACTCGTGAATGTTTTTCTATTAGTTCTGAATTCTAGACAGCCTCACTTCTCTATATAAATATCTCATCTCAGCCAAAAAAAGGAATTGAGAAACCTTAGATTATGTAGCAGTAGCATTGGAGATTGTGGACTTCTTTTAGCTAGAAAATTATGTACAGATCTGCAGGAGATGATGATGAAATTGAAGCTACCAGGAGTCACATGGGAATACATATTCATGGGATCGGGATGCATAGGGAATAAGAACTCACATTTTATCTTCAGCGGTATCAAGTTCACAGCAATTGTGTTGGCTGCAACGTCCACAGCTTCTACTGGCCCTTCTTCCCTGGCAGGTGCCTGCAGAACGCACTGCTCAATGGTGTGCATTCAGCTGCTCAGATAAGGTTCCATCCACCTCCACTGTGTGGATGGTGGCGACGAGCTTGCCCTTGGATCCTTCTACGATGGGCACGGATGAAGTTTTGTTATTGCAGTTGGGGCAGATCCACTAATCCACGGTGAGTGCCATGCCATGGCGCAGGTGGACCTATGGAGACCACAAAGACAGATTGAATATTACAGACCCGATCCGTATTAAAAGGTCACGGGCATTAGCAAAATGCATGACCGTGCCATGTGAATGTACACCCCCTTTTATTAGGTTTAGATTTAGGAAACAGGTATGAGCAAAGTGCATGAATGTTTAGTAAATAGAAAGGTGACGTGCTTTCTGAATGCTCATCCTCTATTACCCGGACGTCCCTATTACCCGTCCTAGATAAAAAGCCACACGCATTATAGACGCTTGCCACCTTTTTGGTGCTACTCGGTTCACCTATATTTTATTTCACGTCACCGCTGATGTACCTGTCACACTTACGTTCTAGCGTATCACCTATTTCTTATCCTTTTTGTGGTTTTCACGTAGTGAACTGCATCTGTATTATTCAGGATTTCTCCCTGCCTATGACACCCATAATCCTTTTATTGTTGTCCTGGAAACCTTTCTGTCTAGAAATTTCAGAAGTGATATTCGTTTCACATGGTTTATAATATTTTTCCACCTCAATTGAAGCTAACTGTGAATTGTATCAAAAATGTAATTTGTATTCGGAAGGATTATGTTAAAAGTAATGATACTAAAAGCAAATAAGGGGAAATGACCTAAAAATCGAAATAAAGAATGATGTAATAACTCTATCTTAGCAAGACACAGATAAAATGTAGTAAATTGTCAACGGTTATTTTTGGTGCTTTTCTGTGAGTGGTCTCTTTTCGGTGGCTACATTGTCAATATTGCATTGTCTTGTGTTTGGTGGTGAAGTAAAATGCAACCTCGAATGTGGCAATGTATGTGTAGGGTCTAGATTTTGATTGTGGCCTTGCCAAATACCGATGTGCACCCCCTAGACAAAGTCAACTCGTCTTTGAGGTTGTGCAATGTACGTGGGTTGTGTTGATGACCCAATGAATTTACGAGGACGTCTACGAAATTCAGTTTTGCTGGTGGATTTGTTACACCCTCTGGCCTCTTACGAAACTGGGTCACATTTATAGGAAAATGCATGTTGAGCTACTAAAATATTTCTCTGGTTTGAGGAGATTTCTTTGTTATAAAATGGTGATGAAGACAACTGTGTTTTGCGAAACGGCATGGAATAGAGGGACGGGCAATGTGCGTATAAGGACGAGCAATGACAGTATAGTTGCACTTTTCCCTGGGCTCACTTCTCTCTCTATTCAGGCAGTTGATAATTGCCAACAGCTTACTGTCCGAGAAGGGTTTTGAGATACATATAAGAATTCTAACAGTGAAGAAATGTTATTCGCATTGACATTTTCAAGTGCCAACACTACAGGCTTGAAAAATATAGATCTCTTATTACCAGATCTCTAATGGAGAGATGATACAATGCTTAGAATTAACCATAGCTGTCCGTTTGATCAGATCTAATACCAAAAAATAGGGAGCCCGATACAAAAATGATGAACCTGATATCAATTTTTAAAAATCAACTGAGATTAATTGATGAGGTGGAGTTACCTCGAGTACTTCTCGAGCACCGTAGCATCTCTCTAATGTATATCGATAGGTTGCGGCCCATTGGGTGAGGACAATTAAGGTCCAAGTCCGCTATGACTGGAACAGCTTCAACTTAATTATTTTTTTCTGAAATTTACATTTGATGCCTGAAATTTGCAGTATTTTTTGTTTCCGTCCATCATTAACGAAGTATACACGTTTTGGTTGGATGGCTGAAAAAGTTAAGATTCATTCCATTATTAATTTGATGCCAATCCAGTCTTAAATCTTGAATTGTATACTATATTAAACAGTCCAGGAGGGTCAAGCAACGGCAAATATATGCTTCGAAAAATTAGCTACCATAGATTCCATTCTTTCATTTTTTTTTAATTAGAACACTATATCAATTCTGAGATATATATGTCAACTTCATTCGTACGGACCAATGAACTAGTGATGAGTTAATTATGGCTTATAGGGACACGTGATGATATATACACTTATCAAATAAATTTGTCACGTACAAATGAGTACTTTTTGGAACAGAGAACCCCAGTTGATAGAAACATTGTCAAACGCGTGTATATAAGTTCCTGGAAAAACTTATGATGGCGTATATAAGATCCTGGACAAATCAAGAGCTCAGTTCAGCTCAATCTTAATTATTATTGCATCATTTCTTCATATTACATTGTAAGCTCACCACAGCTAGCTTTGACGTCAGTTCTTTCCCGCACATCACTCCCACAGATTTTACATGACATAACAGGGATTCTCGCAACATCAAATAAACTCCACAAAACTAGCTATATATTATTTTCGCGGGTACCGCCAGACACTCCAACACTGTCGATCAAATTCATAGTGCCATCGCCGTCAACTTCTGGTTCCGGCGCCGGCAGTTCTGGGACCGGATTCCTGATCCTCTCGTAGATATTGTCCAATTCACGAATCACCGTTCTGGCCTCCTGCGCGATCTTGCTCAGGGTACGACGGCGATGGTCTGCCCACCGCGGCAATGCTCCGGGGCTCGCCTTCTCCATTGCTGCCTCCCGTATCAGCCTGTCGAGCCTTGCATTCAGCGACCTCACCTGTGCCGTGGCGAGTCAATATTGCCGAGTCAGGCACAAGGAACCGATCCAAAGAAACAAACTAGTATACACAGAACACTTAAACGTTGATGCAATCCTGCGTACCGTCTTTCCCGGCCAGCGGTGGAGGCCATTGCTGTGGCACACGAACTTGAGATGGCACATGGTGATGCCGAGTTCATCCGCGGCGTCCTTCAGGTGCATGTGGAGGACTGCGAGGACGTCCGACCACGGCGGTGAAGGACCCCTTCTTCGGGGCATGGTGACCACCACGAGGTCGCTTAATTTCTTCTTAGTTGACGGAGCTAGGCTGTCAGGTTGATTGCTTTGATGCAGTGTCTCCTGCCGTTTAAATAGCACGGGGCCGCAGTCACGGTCTTCCCGGTGAGAATCCTCGTAGCCGTTAGATTCGTATTGGGCGGTGCTACTAGCAGCACAGCGCAGTCGTGATGCCCTTTGCAGACTTTTTGGCATACTCTGAAGGACTGCTTTTATTGGCTGCTTTATTTAAGGCAAGGGATATATTGGCAGTCCGTTTCTGTTGTAAATGGCTGGTAGTAGGCGTTAGAGATAGGGTGGCAACATCCTTAGGTGTGAAATCGCTTGCTGCCAATATATGATATTATAAAAAAATCTACAAGGGATTTGAAACAATATCCATTGGCTATACTTCTCTGTTCAAAACCTTCATGGATGCTAAAGAAAAAAAGTGTTACATGGAAATGAATCTATTTTTATAGTTAAACTATTAAAATGTGGTTCAAATCTGCGCAGCACAACTCTATAAGTCTTGAATTAAAAATTTGTGCATACAGAACCTTGTCCACCTAACTTCACAGACACAGAAAAACCTCTTTGAAATGCGAAGGTAGACTTGCGAACAAAGGGAGGACAATGAAAAATTTGAGGTAGCGTGATATCTCATATTGGAAGTGGCGTTACCGATATGATAAAAGTACCGACTCTTCTGTGTAATCTAAACTATTTAGGGGAAAAGAGTCACTCTGAGCGGAAGTTGGCGTTACCGGTATGATAACTATCAAGTCTACGGTATAGTCTAACTAGTTGCAACATGACAGGTATAGTAACCACCAACTGTAACTGCTAGATGAGGAAATTTTAATGCCTCAATTTGTTTTTAGTTTTGTCGCAATGTACAAGGTAAGCCATCCTATCATTTGAAAAAAAAAATATGATTGCATTGTGTTATGGACCATCCGCTGCATGATGCGTGAATTTAGGGTAGTATAGTTGGTAGTCTCTACAATGTATTGTCATGCAATATTGTGGGCCTAACATGTTGGTCTAAGAGAAAATCACTGGTACCAACTTCTGGGGCTTTCCTTACACGGTCATGCCCTTTCATAGTTAGAATTCTCATGGTCGCTTATTCAGATAAAAAGAAAAAGAAGAATTCTCATAGTCGCTGCCCCAAAAAAGGAATTCTCATTGTCGCTGTCGCTAGGCGCCGTCATGATGCCCCCTGCATGCCGAGTACTTCTTTATTTGTTATATTTAAGGAAAGGGATATATTGGCAGTCCGATTTTGCTGTGAATGGTTGTTAGTAGGTGTTAGAGATGGGATGGCAACATCCTTACTAGTGAAATCATGTGCTTTCCAATTTGATATTAAACAAATCTGCTGTGGATTTGAAACAATCTCTCTGCTACTATCTGTACATAACCTTTACCATCAATGCTAAAGCAAAAATGATCAATTGTTGTGCAGGGACAAAAATCTACCTCTATTATTCCTTTCATTCTTACTCTGATCCCCCCACAGATTCCAACTGAAATGCGCCACACATATATTTGTACGAGCCACATCAATGACATAAATCTTGAGATTATACATCCCTATGTATGAATAACCAAGCTAGTGTTCGAAAGACTATGAAAAAGATACATTCTTCCCGTACATTGTAAAGGAAGCCATTGTTAAAGGAAGGAACTATTCTCACATAGATAGAAAGAACATCTTTCATGACGAAGGTCCAAAGAGGGAAAAGAAATAGGACAACAAAAGTATCATGTACTGTTGACAATTCTTCACCCCTTGTATTTATAATTATACCTTTATTTGGACTTGGATATATTGTACAGTTACAGGTTCCCTCCGCTGTTTTGACAAAATCATAACCAACTCTCTGAGGAAATTGATTGAAATCCTAGGGGTAAACGAGTCAGTTGGTCGGTAACAGAAGTGCCGTTACCAATATATATAGTAAGTATCAAGCCTACCGTGTAGTTTAACTGTCGCAACTTGGTCGGTCCTATAAGGTCAAAAGAGTTACACATAAGAATAGTTGGCGTTAGCGATATAAAAAGTATCGATAAAATCTTATACATAGTCTAACTAGTTGCAACATAGCGAGTCCTAGGAAAAAAGAGTCATTCAGAACAGAAGTTGACATTGTTGATAAAATAATAAGCTTCAGGATTAGCTAGCTGCAAAATGGCGGGTACAATGGCCACAAACAATGATAACTAGATTGAGGGTTTTTAGATGCCTCCAATTTTTTTTTTTTTGTCATGATGTACGTGGTAAGCTACTCTATCGCCTGAGAGCAAGTACATTGGCACTATGCACCCTATGATCTTGTGGGGCCTCTTCCGATTGCGGCTTATGTGGAAGAAGAATAGGAACGACAGAGTGGGTTAGAGAAAGAGATGAATGGGGAAGAACAGAGTGGGCACCAGAGAGAAGAATTTTCCTGTGGGCTTTGGTCACCGGTCAGGAATAAAATGATTTGCAGTGGTGCACCTCTCATTATTGGATATTATCACTTCATTTTGGGCATGGATAAGTTGTAGTTACAATTGTTTCAATTGATTTACTATATATCACAAGTTCTATACTGGGCACCTACGGGAACCCTAGGTGAAAAAGAGTAACACCCAAAAGAAGTTAACGCTACCTAATGTATTTATTGAGTTGACCATGTAGTCTAGCTGCGCAGGACCGGTGCTGCCATTGCTGCAGCGCCGTTCCTAAATCTATTTCATCTATTAAGTTTAAATTCTACTTAATTTTACATGCTTTAGCACCTGTGCACATGGATAGCACCAGGCGCAGGATCATCTTGGCGCCGCCAGTGTAGCTGGGTGCAACAGTCCTAGGAGGAAAATTGTCACTCCAAATCGATGATGACATTACCAAAATAATAAGTACTCTCTCCGGTTTTAAATTATTAACACCGTTCACTTCTAACATTCAACTTTGACCATTTGTTTTATTCAAAAAATTTGTTCCAATGCGTAAAATTATTAGTTGTGATTTAAATTTCACTAATGATAAATCAAATAATAACAAAAGTTTAAATATTTGAATAAATTTTTTGAATAAGACGAATGGTTAAAGTTGATGTTGGAAGTCAACGGTGTCAATATTTTAAAACCGGAGGGAGTATTATGTATGCTACAATAGTCTAACTAGTTGCATAATTAATGGCGGGTACATTGCACCGCAACAGTGTCAGCTTGATTGAGCGGTTTTTCTCCAAATTTGTTTGGCCAGTAGTACATAGTAAGATATCATAGTTGGCAACCCCTACAAGGGATACACTGTTAAGCAATGATGTGGGGACTAGTGTGTTCGTTTAGTGAAAAAGATCTCCATATTTTCAAAATTATTTACAGTCGGTCAGCGTTGGGGTGCCTTGAAGATCCTCGTTACACTCTTTTAGTTTATCACTGAGTGAATTTTAAATGCATGGTTCATTCAAGGCCAAGAATATTTCTAGTTCTTAGCGTTAGGCTGCTTCCTTATAGCTGTCCCCGTGGCATCCATACCACCCAATGTTTTATGGATTCATCATGTTCCTTATTGCCCATCTTATATCACTTGTATGCTGTAGCCCATCTTCCTCAATGCCAAGATGTTTTACTCTTAGGTCCATATCGAACATAAAAAATATCAAACAACTCCTCGTGCTTCCTAAACGAGCATGATAATTATTTATTTTTAACGATATTTTCTTTTGGTGCAGCACGAGTTTGTAGAGTTGAGTGAGGAGTATTTTGTCCGGTATTAAGGATAAGAGATGAAAATTAAACTAGATGAAGAGAGTTAAGGGACAAAAAAAATAGACTTATTCCTAATGCAAATGATCAGCTAGTACACTTGGCTAATGTGTATGGCCGCCATGGATATGCCCAGTATGCAGATTACTGTCAATTAGGTAGAATCGGACAGCAAACCACTTGGCGAGTTTATATGTGTATAACATTTAAATTGAAGTTTGCCAGTTTGGTATCTTATACAGCGCCTGAAAAAATTTATTGAAGAACCAACCACATTTACTTTTTTACTGAATTATACTACTAATGATGGACTACATAGGGAGCCAACTGCATATTACTCCCTCTGGTTCATATTAGAGGTCGTTTAGGACATAACTGCATATATCAAGGAATGATTAATTAGGGGTATTTTTTCCATTTTTTGCCCATATTAAATAGCGTTAAGGTCTCCTTGTAAGTAACAATATATTTCCATCTGACCGGTTACGCGCAGGTTGGAAAGCTGGCCGCCGCACTTTTTGTTGCGTGGTTCCTTTTTTCCTGCTGCCCTGGTTCCTTGCTGCCGCGCGCGGCATCCTGTGCGTAGGAGAATCTTTTGCTCGGGAATTCTCGTGCATGCGCAGGAGATGAAGCATTCAAGCCGACGGAGTAATTCAGCGTAGGGGCATTTGAGTCCTCCTGGTACTAATCCTTCCAGAGCAACGTCCATTAGGATACTTTTTCAAATTCTACTACGACATCTAATGTGAACCGAATGGAGTATGTATTAGAAGGCGCTAGTAGCCCAAAGTAGTATTGCGATTAAATTGCACGCATGTCTCCTCCTTTATTAGTTGTATTTAAGACAAGGGAAATATGGACTGCTAAAGTTAGGAAATATGGACATGTAGAATCACGTCGCTGCCAATTTTACACACACACACACACACACGTGTGTCTATAACACATCATCCACTCGATTACGATTCTTGTTTTTCTATCAATATTTTTCAGAATGGCAAAACCGCATTCATCCCTCAACCTGTTGCTTTGATGTAGCTTGGTCTTTTCCAGGATACGCAGCCTTGTGTTTCCAAAGCTTTACTTCACTTCATTTACACCGATTCACTAGCTTCATCTACACTGATTCATTGCCTACCCTGGACGATCTTGCTGAGAACGATAATAATGAAATTATTAGACACATATGCCTTGGAAAGGATAAAATTGATGTGTGAGCATACTCTCTCCAGTTCCATAATTCTTGACGTTTTGAAAAACGACACGGTCTTCAAAATACAATTTTGACTTCTATTTTTTTATAAGTTTTTATTTAAAAGTGGCATGTGTATACTTTTATGAAAGAGTGTTTTGAGACAAATCTGTTCATATAATTTTCACATTTTCAAACTTGATCAATTTAAAGTTATTTGTAATTTATGTTTTTAATGTTTGACTCAAGTGTTTTCTAAAACGTCAAGAATTATGAGACTCGAGGGAGTATTAGAGACTTGATGTCACATCCCAAATCTCAAGTTAAGAAAAAAGAGAGTTTTAAAATTTTTTCTTTCCTTGACAATCTAGTTAGGCCAATTTTTACAATTTTCCTTTAAAAGGAACTAAGAAAATTAGAAAGTAGTTATCTAGAAGTCAAATTTTTGAAACATAAAATGTGAATTGGACAAGTGTTTGAGCTTTTCTTTTTCGTTTCGAATTTTAGTTTTTTTTGAAGTTTGAATTTTCCCAAAAAATCCCAAGCCATAAAAATATAAAAATAAAACTAGGAAATTATGATAGGATTTAAGGAGGGAAAATTTTGATTTTTTTAGTGGGCCGAAACCCCTCCCCAGGCCGGCCCATTTTCCCTCCTTCCTTCTTTCCTCTGGCCCAGCCCGCGCCGTTCCCTGTCTTCTTCCTCCGGTCGCGCCACACGCCGAGCGACAGGGCAAGGCAGGCCAGCCCTAGCTGGCCGTGCCGGTGGGCTCGCGCTAAACGAAGGCGGTGGCGGAGCTGTACACCGCCGTCCACTCTGACCCGCAGCGCCGTGTGAAGGGGAATGGAGTCAGTGGCAACCCGGAGAGCGGCGACCTCTGTCGTGACGCGTTGAATGCCGGGCACCGACTTGCCGACCCCTTCAGCTCACCGGGACATCGCGCTGGACGTCACAGACCCTTGCCACGGAGGCGACGATGCCACGCAGCTGCTAAACGCTCGAGGAACACGCCAAAAAATCGCCGCTCCACCGCACCTGTGCTGAATTACGCTGCCGAGCACCGTTCGGCTATAAAAGAAGCCCAACGTCACGCCGCGTGTCCCCCTTCGCTCCACCACATCCCTGAGTTCGTCCACGATCCTGCCCTCACTAGAAATCGTCCTCCGCCATCGTCAATTTTGCGTTTTCCCCAACCTCGGCCGCCGCCACTCCTCTCCGGTGAGCACCACCTTCCCGGCCGCCGTCTTTCGATTCCTCGCGCTGGTAGCTTTACTAGCCCCCTAGGGAACTAACAGAGCACGAGAGAGGGGTAGCCGTAGCGCCGACTGGCCGGTCCACGTGAGTCACCGCCGTGCTCCGCCACCCGCGTGCTGCCGGCCGTCGTCCCAAGCCGACAGGTGAAACCACGTGCGTCACAGTGTGTACTAGGGTATGGAGAAGGTGCACACCAAGTTTCGCATCAAACGGAGCACCATGCTGCCGGGAACGGACGCGCGAATCTGAGCACCCAGAGCGCATCCAGAACGCCAGAGCGCGCCCAGAGCGCGTCCGGAGCGCGCACTGGCACGCTGCGTTCCCGTTGCGGCAGTTGCCAAATGCTAACGTCAACCACACCATTGCGTAGAGCTTGGCACAAGGATTCCAAAACACTAGTTGTTGCCTCGAGATTCATGATCAAGTTACCGGGAACGTGAACCAAAGTCGGGAGCACGCCCGGTGTCGCCGGGAGCGCAACCAACCCGTGAACCCCGAACTTTCCGAAAACCCCGAACTTCCCGTGAACCCCGAACTTTCCGAAAACCCCGAACTTCCCGTGAACCCCGAACTT
>BCLG01000478.1:150059-169998 GCA_001602295.1 Zoysia matrella
CCCGTGAACCCCGAACTTTCCCGTGAACCCCGAACTTTCCCGTGATCCCCGAATTACCCGTGAATCCCGAACTTTCTGAAAACTCCGAATTTTCCGTGAATCCCGGACTTTCCCGTGAACCCCGAACTTTCCCGTGAACCCTAAACTTTTCGAAAAACCCCGAACTTTCCATGAATCTCGAACTTTCCCGTGAATCCCGAACTCTCTGAAAACCCCGAACTTCCCGTGAACCCCGAACCTTCCCGAAACCCCGAACTTTCACCACAACCCACGGGTCCACAGGAAAATCCTCGATTTTGAGCACCTGAGTGCCCAGAGGGCATGGACATAGGCCGAACCTCGAACCCAGTGTCCAGACAGATTTTTCTGCAGTCCGTCATAACACATTGTCGCTGACTTTACCGCCACATCTTAACTCCAATCATCACAATCAATATACCATTGAAACCCACATCATAAGCCCTACCATCCTAGCCAATTCAAACTCCATAACTTGTTTGATGTTTGTTTCTTTTTCTAGTTTCTTGGTTGCTCTTTGGTAGTCTTTTGTAACTATTGCTTGTAGCAGAAGAAGAAGAAGTTGAAGCCGCCCAAGAGCCCGAAGAGCCTGAAGAACCCGAGCCTGAAGCGGACTTCGAAGAAGCAACTGAAGGCAAGTCCTAACCCATCTTAAGTCCATTGAACCCATGTTTTATTTACCGCGCTGATAGACAACGATGCTAGCCTACTTTGGAATGTGTTAAACATTGTGTAGTTTAATACCTACTTGATCTCAGGTATTTATATTTAGATCAGTAACTTGCTGTATAAATATAGATATTTCCATTGAAAACCATTACCGACGTGTCCTTGATAACTGTAGGAATCTCTGTTCCTAGTTAGTTTTACGGAACGGATACTACCTTGTTACTAGAACTGCTTAGGACCCCATCTGCGGTGCTCTACACCGCCATACCATCTATCATTAATTTACAAAACGAGTTATAAAGAGTTTGGTAGTGTGAGTATAAACAAAAGGGATGGGATTAGAACAACTGGTGCTAGGTGAAGAGGGGACGTTTCTGGCCGTGGGGTGGGGCTCACCTGAGGTGATGGTGATAAGTGTGTAGGCTTCGCTGTGGTCCCCCTGCCGTGGACGAGACCGCCACCCCTGCCATATAAGGACCGGTTCGTTAGCCCTCGACTTAGTAATCCCCGTGCAACCACGGAACCTGTACTTTTTGGGCAGGACTTATTCTCTCTACGTATTCTTTCCACATCGAACCACTGGGGGGTCGGTAGTGAAGACACAAGGGAACAAGAGAAGGGCGTGAGATGACTCGCTGCCTGGCCTTCGACGGTAATTGCTCGCGTCATGGGAGCGTAAGCCCATGGATATAGCCCCTGGTTTGGTAATACTCGGGATCGAAGGGGACCAGGAAAAGGCGTGAATGCGATGGATATTCACGACCCCGCTCCAGGAATGTACCGACGCGTCATCGACGGCCTAGAAAACTCCGAGGGATGGCCCCTGTTTGCACCTTGAGTGGAATCTGTGGAAAACTGTGTAGATGTGGATAGACGTTATGTAGCTCTAATGATCAGGAGTAGCATAAGGTACAGTGTACAACCTCTGCAGAGTTAAAAATCCTTCCGGATAGGCCGTTGTCACGGTATTGACATGCTACTGTTTAGACGCCCTACGATTAGACTTTATTCATTGCCTTGTTGCGTGAGTGGGTGTAGTAACCCGTGTTTCAGAAATTGCGTGGCTGTGTGCCTAGGGCCGGCACGAGAGTGCTTATGCCCAATATAAAACTTGGGAACTGCGGAGAGGAGTGAAAACCTTTCTCAGGTCCACTCTACTAAAATATAGCAAATGCTCTTCTCTCCACTTTAAATTCTCTTCCGATAGGGAGCCGGCATGAGAACATGCTTTCCACAAAACTTTACCCCCAAGCTTTCTTTGCTTCGCTACGGTGAAACCCCTTACCTACTTGTTGGGACTTGCTGAGTACCTTTGTACTCACTCCTTTCGTTGTTGCTACTCTTGCTCAGAAGATGAGGATGACGAAGAAGATGCAGACTATGAAGAGTAGAGGTCTCGTCCGCCATCAAGTTGCCTATGGAGTGTGTATAGACTAGGTGTGGTTTGTCCAGAGTCGCTATGCCGACTCATGCTTGTACTCTAGACTTGTTTGCCGAACCTTTTAGGTTGAGTAGTGCGATGTAATAAAGTACGTGTGATAAATACCACGTTGTTCTGAATGTGCGTACCAGCTACGGATCCAGAGAATGGTACAGGTGGCACATAGAAGCTCCTTTCTGAAAAGGGGGGTCTGACAGGGTGGTATCAGAGCCGTACTTGACCGTAGGATGAGACCATAGGTTGTGAGGCGTTGCAGCATACGGTTAGAACGATACGTTTTTCTAAAAAAACTACGTTCTAGTGGGGCTTAGTCCCACACACTTTGTTTGTTCGCGTACCGTTTATATTATGCTGTATACTGTCTTTATAGTATTGACCATGTTTTGCTGCCTCTTGCAGATGGCCTCTGAGGGATGGATCCACCTTGGCCCAGAAGCGAGTAGGATCGACGGGTTTCCCGCGATCCTTACCCGCACGCTTGCACGGTTCGGGTACACCATGGTGGTGTCTTACTGTTGGAGGTGTCTGGATGCCGAGGAATACGTCCTACACGAGGTGGAGGCGGCCTTGGTGGTGTATCCACTACCGCTGTGGACGTCGCTGACCACGGGCCCCACCTACAGTGCAGCTCTGCAGAGTGCTGCACGGGAGGTGCTACTGCACGTGTGTACGGTGAACCTCGACATCACCGGCGTCACACCAGTGCGGTACTTCCCGGTGTTCACCACGACTCACTCGACGTGGGTTCACCGGAATGGGCACACTCGACGGCCCCACCAGGACCGTTGATGACCCCACCCTCGTGGAGACAATGCAGTACCTGCACGTGCAGCACCGGCTCTACGAGGTGGTGAGGGGACAGTGGCTCCAGCAGTCCCTTCGGGCCTTTTCCGCCGAGGGGCAGGTGGTTGAGTTGCAGGAGCAGCTGGAGACCGCCCACACCCAAAGAGACGTTGCTCAGGTGCAGCTGACTGCTGCTAAGATGTAGCGGGACGAGTTGCAGACCCAGCTCGGAGACGTGCAGGGGCAGCGTGACTCAGCGCTACACCAGCTTGCTGCCGCCCATGCCGAGCTCACCGCGGCACAGGCGACGGAGGAGGGGCTCAAGCGAAGCCTCGCAAACCAGCACGACTCTCATCAGCGGTATGTGAGGATTCTGAGGCGTCAGTTGCGCGCTCAGATGCACTTCCCGTACCCTCTGACTCGCAGAGGTGTGAGAAAGAGTGTGCCGGGAGTGGGAGCAGCACTTGGGGGAGGAGCACACAGCTCCCCAGCGTCGGCCGAGAGTGCTTCGGTATGCCGAGGGCCCCGCACCAGGATTACTCCTCGCAAGAGTAGTCTGGTGCGCCTCTCCGACGGAAGGGTGGTGTTGCCACCCCACGCCCCGGTGCTGGACCAGGAGACTCGTGACGCCATCTGCACATGGGTGGCGCAGCTTCCTCCACGTCAAGACGGCGAGGGTTGTAGCCGCAGGAGCCCTCTCGCCCGTGCACTTAGTGCGGGTGAGCCGGACCTGCGCGACGACTCTGACGAGCCGATGGAGGAGGAGTCATAGCCCGACTCCAGTGTGGAGGTGGTTGGGTTTACTGCAGGCCGTGAGCAGGCACCCCGTGGAGCCGACACTTTAGCCACGGAGATGAAGCCTGTGGCCGGTCCGAGCCAGCCACCGACTCACGGTGACGAGGAGTAGGAGGACTTTGCTGCTGGACGCTGGTTTGTGGTGGACACCAGCGAGGGAGTTCAAGCAGCCGTAGTCATTAAGATGACGACTCTTTTGCTTCCACTAGGCTAGTTAGGGAGGCCCACCTTTGTAGTGGTGGATGACGTTGCTGGTGGCAACGGATTTTTGAGATGCACTTAGTATGACTCTCGTAGTGTGACCTGCAGATGGAATCTCAGACTCTGTAGTTGTAACTTGTTACCGCTTGTAATATAACCATGGTTGTGTGATATGTGTGATTTGCTTCTCTTCACTCTTTGAATGATTGTTTGTGTGTGTGCTGTTTTCCAAATCTTAAGAACTAAAGAAGTAATAGTACATCTGGCAATAGTACCGAACTCCATCAATTATTTTGGCTTTGGCAGGATGGCACCAAAGAAATCCACCCGTATCCAGGAACGCTAAGCTCGCGAGCGCAACCTAAATGAGATTATTCATGAAGAAAGGGTTGTGCCACAGTCGAGGGGACGAGCGGTTACGAGAGGAGAGGCGCTCTCTAATCTCCGCCGCTCACACACACAAGCTCGCAGTGCCCCGAGACAGGCTCACGCAGACGAAGCCCAATCGAGCCATCATGGTGAGAATGAGGTAGCTCACCCTGGTTCTGCTCCTGTAGGGGCAGAAGCTCAAGGAGCTGCACGAGTTCCTTCACAGGCTGCAACAGGAGGTGAAGCTCCAGTGGCAGGAGGAGAAGAACTCCCCTTGCCGCCCGCCACTCTAGCAGATGTGATGGCCACCCAGACCCGGCTGTTGACTACTATAGCGCAGGGAATGGGGCAGCGGGGAGCTTTGAACCCGCAAAGCAGGATGTCAGAGTTTATGCGACTTCGACCTCCTACTTTTGACAGTGCTGATGAGGAACCACTCGCAGCAGATGATTGGCTGCGAGAGATTAATAAGAAGCTGGATATCGTGGCAGCTGGAGATCAGGAAAGAGTGATGCTCGCTGCCCACCAACTCCTTGGATCTGCTAGTGAATGGTGGGATAACTATTGCGAAGCCACTACCGATCCTACTGCAATTACTTGGAATGAGTTCCAGCAAGCGTTCCGAGCTTATCATATCCCAGCTGGTACACTGAAAATGAAGGCTGATGAATTCAGGGCCTTGAAGCAAGGGCCAATGACAGTGAACCAGTACATCAGAAAATTTATGAAGCTGGCCCGTTACGCCCCAGGGGAGGTTGATACGGACCAGAAAAAGCAAGAGCGCTTCTTGGATGGATTGAGCCATGTCATGCAGGCTCAGCTGGTGGCTCATACTTTTCCGGATTTCAATACTATGATGAACAAGGCTATACTTCTGGAAAGGGCACGCGTCGGACTGGATGGCGAGAGAAAGCGCAAGTTTCAGGCCAAGAAGTCCCGACAATTTGAACAGAGGCAGCGGTCAAGGTTTGACAAATTCCAGAAGCCGCAGTACCCGCCCACGATGCAGTATCGTATACCAACTACACCCCAGTCGCAACAGTCTGCATCGTCGGTATGTCAGCCGCCACCCCCATCTGCTCCATGTGTCACATTTAGCGTGGGACAGGCTTCAAATGCCCTGAGGACATGTTTCAACTGCCATAGTCCGGGACATTTTGTGGCCAATTGTCCCCTGAATCGACCGGCTACCGTGGGTCCAGCATACTCCCGCACTAGACCTGCGTCGACTGGAGTACCACGTGGAACCTCGAGGATGACAGCACCGCCTAAGAGGCCTCAGCAGTATGGACATGGAAGGGTGAACCACGTCCGTGCTGAGACTGCGGAGGAGGAACCAGAGGTGATAGTCGGTGAGTACCTAGTCCACTCTACCCTTGCAACCGTTCTGTTCGATTCTGGTGCTTCGCATTCTTTTGTTTCGTCAAAGTTTGCGAAAAAGGGAAAACTGCCAATGGTTTTGCTAGAAACCCCCATGCTGATAAAATCTTCGGGAGCTACCATGAAATGCAGTTTAGGTTGCATGACGGTCAAAATTCATTTAAGTGGGGTAGAGTTCATGGCTAACCTGATAGTTATTCAAGCAGAGGGCATAGATGTCATTTTGGGTATGGACTGGTTACACCGCTATAAAGGAGTTATTTACTGCTTTAAGCGTGTCGTGACAGCTATAAACCATAAAGGCATCTCGGCTTCTTGTCAGCCGAGGAAACAAAAAGTCAGACCCGTAGTATCCGCTGCAGAAGCTACTCTTTTAGAAGAAGTACCTGCAGTACGGGATTTCGCTGATGTGTTTCCAGAAGAGCTACCGGGCATGCCACCAGGTCGGGACGTCGAATTTATTATCGACCTAGTTCTTGGTGCGACACCGATAGCGAAAAGACCATATAGAATGGCTGCTGATGAGCTGGTAGAACTCAAGAAACAGCTAACTGAGCTCCAAGAAAAAGGTTATGTCCGTTCAAGTGCCTCACCGTGGGGAGCACCGGTATTGTTCGTTAGAAAGAAAGACGGTAGCCTCAGAATATGCATTGACTATCGTGCATTAAATAAAGTCACTATCAAGAACAAGTATCCGTTACCTAGGATTGATGACCTGTTCGATCAGTTGAAAGGAGCCAAATATTTCTCCAAAATTGACTTGAGATTGGGCTACTATCAGCTGAAGATCCGAGAAAGTGACATTAAGAAAACAGCTTTCGTTACCAGGTACGGACAATTCGAGTTCACAATCATGCCATTTGGTCTGACCAACGCTCCTGCCTACTTCATGAATTTAATGAATGAGGTATTCATGGAGGAGTTAGATAAGTTTGTGATCGTGTTCATTGACGATATCCTTGTCTACTCCAAAAGTGAACAAGAACATGAGGCACATTTGAGAGTAGTACTTGAAAGGTTGAGAGAGCATCAGTTATATGCCAAATTTAGTAAGTGTGAATTTTGGCTGCAAGAAGTTGCTTTCCTTGGACATATTGTGTCAACCGAGGGAATAAAAATTGATCCAGCCAAAGTGGAGGCAGTGATGGAATGGAAGCAACCCACTAGTGTCACAGAGATTAGAAGTTTTCTTGGATTAGCAGGCTATTATCGCAGATTTATCAAGGATTTCTCAAAGATTGCAAAGCCCATGACCGAGTTGACCAAGAAAGACAAGAAATTTGTGTGGACTGAAAGGTGTGAGCATAGTTTTCAAACCTTGAAAGCGCTACTTACCACTGCTCCAGTACTCATACTATCTGACATATACCAAGATTTTGTAGTGTATTGTGATGCGTCTCGACAAGGGTTAGGATGTGTTCTGATGCAAGAAGATCGTGTAGTAGCTTATGCATCTCGACAACTAAAGAAGCATGAAGACAATTATCCTACTCATGATCTTGAGCTTGCTGCAGTGGTTCATGCATTAAAGATTTGGAGACACTATTTGATCGGGAATAAGTGCAAAATCTTCACAGACCATAAGAGTCTGAAGTACATTTTTACACAGCCTGAGTTGAATTTGAGGCAAAGAAGATGGTTGGAACTGATCAAAGATTATAATCTAGAGGTACAGTACCACCCAGGGAAAGCTAATATTGTAGCTGATGCTTTGAGCCGCAAGAAGCATCCTCGGGGTATTGAAGAGTTAACCAACAATTCGGAACTGATTCATCAAATGACCAACCTAAACCTGCATATAGCAGTGCCGGGTAACCTTTATGCCTTGTCAATACAGTCAACTCTTCAAGAAGAAATTAAGAAGGCCCAGGTTCGCGACCCTCAATGTCGCAAAATTAAAGAGCAGGCCATGTCAGAAAAGGCGTCAGAATTTAGGCTTGATGATCAAGGGACGGTATGGTATCGAGACCGAATTTGTGTGCCTAACAAGAAACAGTTGAAGCATCTTATTCTAACAGAAGCTCATACTTCGGCATATTCCATTCATCTTGGTACAACTAAGATGTATTTAGATTTGAGAGAAAAATATTGGTGGCCAGCTATGAAAAGAGATGTTGCCCGATATGTTGCACACTGCGACACCTGCAGAAGAGTCAAGGCCGAACATCAGATGCTCCTTTCTGAAAAGAGTGGCACATAGATGCTCCTTTCTGAAAAGGGGGGTCTGACACTTGATGTCGAGAATGGTGCATGTGCTTTTGCGCTAGCTGGCCAGTAGCATTGTAGCAACCTCAAAATTGTCTGCACCTCAAGATTTATGAACTCTTTGTAAAGAGTGAATAATGTTGTGGCAAGGAGAGCACCTCAAAACAGTTTTGTCCAAAAATCTTGATTTATTTATGTGAGAAATCATCTAAATTTTTTAAAAAGTTAATATGTGTGTGTGGGGGGGGGGGGTGTGTGTGATGCTTAAGGCTTAGGAAATAGTTTTAGCATGTAGCAATGCACATAAGTAGGACACGGGGAACTGTTGCATTGTACTAGGCCTATAAATTACAAACAGGGATCATCCTCATTGAAGAACCATAGCAAGCTTGAAAACAATTGTCATTGTTCACTTTCATTATTGTTTCCTTGCCATCAAGTCGAGAATCCACTCTCTCGAAGTTAGTTTGCCAAGCTACAAGTAACCATCAGGTTGGTAAATATGTTACCTTTGATGCGCCATTTATTTATTTCATTCTTGATGGTACAGTTTCAATAATAAAATCCTAATTGTGCATAATCCGCCAGCCCACAGTCCGCATCCACCGCTCCACGCACATATGCCGCATGCCCGCACGGTACTCGCACTATCATCTGCTGCTTCCATTCCCCTCCACACGCGCGGCGCACATGACCGGTGCATCCTCTCCGGTCATGTGCGGCGTGCCTCCGCCACACCTCCCTTGCTGTGCATGCCTCCCCTGCCACGCACCCCTCTAGCATGAGCCAGAGCCGCACGCAAGCCACCATTCAGTTATATGTGAGCATGTGACTGTATATCCGATCCTATTTTCCAGTTCTAACTTTACCATTTTTATTTCCATTCAGTTAAGAAAAATATGAATACAAAAATGATTGGGTGTTTTCTGATCATTTACATTCGTTTTCATCTCTAATAGCAATGGAAATCGAGTCAACTTATTTATTGCATCTTGTTTACTTGATCATCAATGGTTTTCTATAAAATGTGATTCACATTCATTTTTGGAATTCAAACAGAACAAATTTGGTAGCAGTGAAATGTTTCCGCATTTCACAGGACACAGCTTACTTTTATGGTGCATTCATCCAACAGTCCATGTGTCCCTTGCACTTGCAGTTATGACGTGGGGAGAGCTGTGTGGTGTGCTTGCAACTCAACAACTCACAACTAGCATGTTGTTACCAGATTTTGCTAGCTTCACTAACCTGTGGACAGCAGTATTGTGAACAGAGTTTAGACTGGGACGTGGTTCATAACAACGTTCATTTGCTTTAGCCCTTCTTCCAAGTTTTGTGAGTGATTGTAACAATTGTTATTTTTAAATTATGAGTTTTTACAGTATTATATATTGAACATCGTGAACTCTACAAGCAACATATGGAAATTTGGTAATCATAAAACTCTTCATTACTATTTTGTTAAAATTGATTAATATATTCTTTTCATCCGTTGACACCCACGCAGCCAAATCTAAGCAACTGTGGTGATGGAGTGTTCCGAAGTGTAGTTAGCCAACAAGAAGCCCACATGAAGGGAGACATGGCCAAAGGGACTTCAGGGGATAGGCCTCATTCTCGCAATGTTTGTGTGAATAGCCCACTCTTGTTTGTGAGAGATGATTCATTTTTTATAGAAAAATGTCCATTTTACTCTCCCAACCAATTCACTTTATTCGTTTAACCCTCTAAACAAAATTTTGACTCACGCTACTCTCTCAAACTATTCAAATTGGTGCAATCTACCCCTCGCATGCAATTTATCTTTTTCGTTTCTCTTTGTAGAATTTGAATTTGAAGCTCAAATTTTATATAAAGGTAAATGATAACAGCCTCAACATTAATAAAATATGTTATAATTTTTTTATAATACTATTATATGCATTTTTATATGCAGGTTGTTAAGATACTATTAGATGCTATTAAAAATAAATATTATTTTAAAAAATATAATCTAAATTTTTAACATAGGAAATGCTATCTTCTGCCACCATGCAAATTTTGAGCTTCAAATTTAAATTGTACAAAGAGAAACAAAAAATAAATAAATTGCATAAAGCAGTAAATTGCACCAATATGAATAGTTTGAGAGAGTAAAGTAAGTCAATTTTTTTTTTGATTATTAAATAGACAAAGTGAATTGCTTGGGGGAGTATAATGAACTTCTTCATTTTTTATATAATGGGATGATTGTATCAATGAGCAATGATTAATGATTACCGATGTGAGTGGCTCTCAATACTCCCTACCTATTTAAATTGTTATTATTATGACAAGATATATCTACCTCTGTCTCTAAATTCTTGACACTTTTGATTTGTAGACACAATATTTGATCATTCATCTTATTAAAAAAATTATAAAAATAAAAATAAATTAATCGTGCTTAAAGCATCTCTTATGATAAAATTAAGCACAACAAAAGAAATAATATTTTTAGCTTTTTTAAATAAAACGAAGAGTCAAACATAAAATTAAAAATCAAAAGTATCCAAAATTTAAGAATACATACCTATCACCTCGTTTGTCACCGTCACCCAACAGGCGGCACTTTTTATACTGAAAAATTTAAGACAGCAACCACACCTTGGGCAAATCATTTAGATGGACCGGACCAGGTCACCTGGCTGGACACATGAGGCTTCTATCCTCCTCCACTCCACGCCATTGGTTTCTAGTCTCAGTTAGTCAGTCCTCCCCGTTTCAAGGCGGATTTGATGAGTTCTTTAATTGGGTTTAACTTTGAAGTAGGATTTTTTTCATATTTTTGTTGGTCAACATCCATGTGATTAGGTAATGGAAGTAAACAAAGATAAAATGAATCATCATTATCAAGTATTCTTATTAATGAAATTATTTAAATATACTAAAACTATTAAATTAACATGAGATGAGACTATATTTTTTATTCTAGAGGTGATTGATGAATGGATCGGCTATTATTTACAATTGGAAAGATTTTTATAAGTTCAGGTGTAATGTACTCCCTCCGGTTTTAAATTATTGATATTGTTGACTTCTAACATCAACTTTGACCATTCGTCTTATTCAAAAAACTTGTTCAAATGTGTAAAATATTGTTATTTTCTGATTTATCATTAGCAGAATTTAAATTACGACTAATAATTTTACACATTGGAACAAATTTTTTGAATAAGACGAATGGTCAATGTTAATGTTAAAAGTCAATGTGTCAATAATTTAAAATCGAAGGGAGTAAAAGGTAAATTCTAAAGTAGACCTAAATGAATATTGATCATTCATTTACACGGATCTTGATGATTAAATTGGCCTTTTACCTTTTAGAAGGTAAAATATCTCCTATAATTATTAATATTATAGTATTCAATATGGAAAGAAATCAATGACATATGGAAACAGATGCATCTAACAATTTTAGAAACTAAATATTTCATATTTTCTATTTATTTTCTTTTTTTAAAATTGATTGCTCAGATTCAATTTGTGGCTCACCTCTTGAGAGGTGAAGGAATATGAATTGGTCTACCTTGGCAGACCTAGTATAAAATGGAAGATATATGAAATGCGCAAATCCAGAGCTTTTTTTTTTTTTGGACAAGATTTAGTGAAACTAATGCCCACAATAAACTTTGCAATGCAAAAGCTGGAGACCACATGAACAAAGGAACCTGAATAGTTCCCCAAAAATAATGAAGCACAAGCAGCAATTAACAATAAAAATAAATTTCTAGAATACATACAAAACGTGTATGGAAGAACTATGCTACACTAAGTGAAGCATCCGAGTCAAAAGTAGTGTTGGTTTCTGTTTCCGTGACACCTTGCGAAAATGGCTCGGACTCCAGGTGCGCGAAGGGGCTCACGGTGGGCGCGGTGACATCCTCATCGCCCTCCAGCATCCGCACGACGCTGCTCATCTGCGGCCGGTCCTCCGGCCTGTACTGCACGCACCACAGCGCCACGGCGCACATCCTCTCCACCTTCTTCCTAGCGTCCTTGCCGAGCTGGTTATCGGCCAGCGCCCTTTCGACCACCGGCTCCGTCTCGCCGCGATCGAGCCGCTGCCAGACCCACCGCGGGTACCACCGCTCGCCGCTGTCCACCAGCGCCTCGACGTAGTTCCGGCGCCGTCCGAGGAGCTCGAACAGCAGCATGCCGTAGCTGTACACGTCGCACTTGTGCGTCGCCGGCGCCGCCATCCAGAGCTCCGGCGCGGCGTAGCCCGGGGTGCCGCGCCCGCCGCCGGTATTCGTGAGGTGCGTCCGCTCCCGGTCGCACAGCCTCGCGAGCCCGAAGTCGGCGACCTTGGGCCGGAACGCCTCGTCGAGGAGCACGTTGCCGGGCTTGATGTCGTAGTGGATGATCCGGCGCTCGCAATCGCCGTGGAGGTACCGGATCGCCTTGGCCGTCCCGACGGCGACGTCGTACAGCGTGTCGAACCCGAGCTGCTCTCCTCCCGCGGGCTCGCTGCCGCCTCCGCCGTGGAAGAGGTGGCTTTCGAGCGAGCCGTTGGGCATGAATTCGTAGACGAGCGCCTTGAGGTCGGCGTCGAAGCAGAAGCCGTAGAGCCTGACGAGGTTGACGTGCGACGTCCGGCCTATGGTCCCGATCTCCGCCATGAACTGCTCCTCGGCGCGCTTCCCCATGCCGCTGTGGAGAACCTTAACGGCCACCGCCAGGCTGCTGCCGTCGGGGAGCGGGATCTGCCCCTTGTACACCGCGCCGAAGCCGCCGGCGCCGAGCTTCTCGGCGTAATCGCCCGTGAATTCCTCCAGCTGCAGCGAGCTGAACCGAACGGGTCGGTCCTTCAGGACGTCGTAGGTGATGCAGCTGTTCTTGCTGCCGCTGATGACCGTCGACATCGTGACTCCGCCATGTGTCCTCGAGGCAATCAACGATGCCGGTGCCGTGCACGCCACCAGTGGCAGTGGCGGCGGCACCTGCCCGTGGACGCCGTACTTGCGCAACAGGTGCAGCTTCCAGCACTTGTAGATCAGCGTCGACATGACGATGATTACGACGCCGCCGGTGATCACCGACACTGATCCATAAGGAGCACCAAGTGAGAAACAAACGAACACTCCATGGATTTACAGAAGGCAAACGAGCTAGAAATCACTAGCCACTTACCAATGGCTATTGCAATGTTCCCCCCAGTAATTGCATCCGACGACATGTCGCCGTCGCAATTCTTCGATTGATGCTTCCGATTCCACAAGTAAAATTGGCGCCGGCGGCTAGGCTAGATATTGTTATCTTCCAGGTTACCAGTAGATAACTCTGATTTCCTTATCGATTGTTAGGTGACCATGACATCTTGACCGGACGGTTGCTGGTCACACTTTGCTGTTGAAGGAGTGTGCCACCATTCATACTTGACTGCGACGGCCACGAAACAAAAGCATCTCGAGGATGCAGGCCAAACAGATGCTTCTAGGTACGAGGAAATGTATTCTTCGAGTAGTCTTCTGTCCCACTCGTACGTCAACGTCTAGATTTAAATTCAGGATGTAGCATCACTTTGTGTGTGTTCTCATCACGCTATTTCGATTTGTTAACTCATAAGGTGCCTGCAGTGCATGTCATTGGCCCTGTATCGGCAAATAAAGTATACTTGTAAAGATATCAAAAACAATGTAGTTTAGCCGCCGATGCTTTTCTAACTGCTACAGCTATGTTGGAGTATAACAATCTGGAGGTAACATGTGATCCATGACCCATATAAGATAAATGTAATAGGAGTCCTTAAAGTGGAGGCTAGCCATCTCAGGTTCAATTTCCATTTGCCCCATCTTCGGTAGAGTGCGGGATGGACTGGCTGAGGCTTGAACTCCAGTCTCTATGCCATGTTCTTTGGGGTTGCAGAGGAATATTTAGCCTCCACATAAGGCAAATGTATGTAACTCTAGCTAGACACGTGTCGCGCACCCTATTTCTGAGATGCACTGTGATACACGTATCAGTCCTTGGATCAGTAGCTGATACGCACAACACAACAGAATATATATCGAAAGCATACTTCGAAAGGAAAAACTAACCTGAGACAGGACTTTTAGTAGCCACACCATGAGGATCTCTACGATCCTACACCGGTTGAACAACTAAAAGCAAAGCAGGCAGCGAAACACCGGGCCCAAATTAACAAGCAAACTTGGAAAGCAGAATGAAACCAGCACATCACTTACGCGATCCTCACTGTCTAAAACCACAAATGCAGGCGAGTGAGTACATAGAGTACTCAGCAAGCTCCAACACTAAACAAAGGTATAAATATAGATGCACATTGGTTATAGCAAGGAGGAGGCAGCAAGGTCTATGTTGCCAAACAGCCAGTTTTATGCAAGGTTCACTACAGAAGATTTTAAAAGGGAGTGAAAGCATTTATTATCCATATTTTAATAAGTTGAACCTGGGGAAGTAAAAACCATTCCCGCCAGATCCTAAGTTTTAACTGGAAGGGCCTCCACTATCCCCTCCAGACACTTTCCAAAACACGAGTAGCTACACTCACTCACACATCAAGGCAGTATAAAAAATTTAATCGTAGGGCGCCCGAATAGTAGCATGTCAATACCGTGACAACGGCCTATCCGGAAGGATTTTTAGCTCTATAGATATTGTACACTGTACCCACAGGTTATACTACTCCTGATCATTAGAGTTGCATAACGCTTATCCCACATCTACGCAGTTTTCCACATATTTCACCCAAGGTGCAAACAGGGGCCATCCCTCGAGGTTTTCCAGGCCGTCGATGACGCGTCAGTACGTTCCCGGAGCCGGGTCGTGAATATCCACCGCATTCACGCCTTTTCTTAGTCCCCTCCAATCCCCGGGTATTACCAAACCAGGGGCTATATCCGCGGGCTTACGCTCCCGTGACGCAGGCAATTACCGTCGAAGGCCAGGCAGCGAGTCATCTCACGCCCTTCTTCTATTCCCTTGTGTCTTCACTACCGACCCCCCAGTGGTTCGATGTGGAAAGAATACGTAGAGGGCATAAGTCCTGTCTAAAATGTACAGGTTTTGTGCTTGCACGAGAATTACCAAGTCGAGGGCTAACGAACCGGTCCTTATATGACAGGGGTGGCGGTCTCGTCCACGGCGGGTGGATCACAGCGAAGCCTACACACCTATCACCATCACCTCAGGTGAGCCCCACCCCACGGCCAGAAACATCCCTTCTTCACCTAGCACCAGTTTTTCTAATCCCGCCCCCTTTTATTTGTACTCACACCACCAAACCCTTTCAACTCATTTTGCAAATTAATGGTATATGGTGTGGCGGTGCGAAGCACCGTAAATGGGTCCTAAGCAAATCTAGTACAAGGTAATATCTGTTTCGTAAAACTATCTAGGAACGAAATCTCTATGGCTATCAAGGATACTTCGTCAATGGTTTTCAAGGAAGGTATTCATATCTATACAGCAAGTTACTGACATAAATATAAATACCTAAGAACAAGTAAGATTATGACTAACACAATGTTTCAAACTAAAATATCATGCATAGCAGAATAGATAGGTACTATAGGAGCATTAGCAAATTATAGGTTCCAATATGAGGTTAGAGCTTGCCTGCAAATTCCTTAATCTTCAAGCTTGAGATTGGAGGCTTCTTCTTCAGGATCTCAATCTTCAATCTCTGGCTTCGCGCCCAATCGACGAGCTTCTCTTACTACGTGGACCTTCTGGTTCCTCTTGAGGCTTGACTCTTCCTTACACTCAACGTTATCTACGCGAAGAAAAAGCCTAATAAAACTACTGCGAAAGAAACAAAACTCAAGGAGCGATAAAATCCAAAGAACTTCAACTAAGAATCAGTTAACACCGCGAGGAAAGCTTAGGGTAAGTCATGCATGTTGCGGTGCCTATTGACTTAAAGTGAAGTTCAGTGAAGGGTTAACATGCATTCTCGCTAGTACGAGCGGGAACACAGTGTGTAGCTTATGTCATTTTGTGCATACCTTAATTTAAAGCTTTTAACTAAATAATCAAATCGGTTGTGCTAATAGGTGGCACGTGCACTAGTGCATGCCAATATAGTGCACGGGCTTTCTAGTGAATATTTTTTTATTCTACTATACAGTTGAACTCCTACACTAAATAAATGGTATTAACTGTGATGTGATGATGGGCATACTGCTACTGTTAGTTATTTAGTTATACCTATATGAATGTACTACTTTAGGTGCTTAATAGTTAATTACTTAACTTATTTTATATAATTAAATTACTAAAACTAACAAGTGGCACAAGCGCTGAAAGGTGCCCTTACATGGGTGACTGCATGGCAGGTTGCTTATGGGCTGCTAACTAAGGTATTTACTTACTTCCTAGTATTTAGTTATTAATGTTTAACTATTAATCCTATAACTCTAATTTTAAGGTAGGTTATTTAGTGCTAACATGGTACGCGTACTAATTTGTGCTAAATAATGAGGTTATGCTATGCTGTGGCGTGCCTTAGCTAGTATAAATCTATGCTTAGAATGTATCATAGTTAAAGACTTGCACTAACAACGATAAAACAAAAGAAGGAACACGATTAAACTCGGCGAAGAACTTACTACTGAAACAAACCAGCAAGATCAGAGGTTGGCTGAGGTGTGGAGGACTTGATGTGATGGAGCTTGAGATAATGGTTCCAATGGCACCAAGATCACTGAAAACTTAGTTAAGGTGTAGCGGTGGTGAGGCGAACAAGGTGTTTATGATGGGAAATAGGAAATTCCCCTCGCGAACACGCTACCCGGCATGTGTCCACAGTTGACGGGTATGTGTGCAGGCGTGAAACAGGGGACAAACCTCGTGGTGATGTTGCCAGCTGGTCTGTGACCGAAAACTGGCAAAGGCTGTGTGGACACTTGGCTCGGCCTGTGTCCACGGCCTCTGGACACATGGGTACCCAGAATCGGGGATTTCTCCGTGGACACAGAGTTCTGTGACGTGTTCGTGGACACGTGAACATGTGGGCTGTGATCATGTCCGTGGACACGTGGACTGTGACCGTGTCCGTGGACACGTGAAAGTGAAAGATCGGGGTTTTGTGAAAGTTCGGGGATTCGTGGACACGGGAAAGTTCGGGGTTTTTCGTGGACACGGGAAAGTTTGGGGTTTTCCGTGAACACGAGAAAGTTCGGGGTTTTTCTTGGACACGGAAAAGTTCGGGGTTTTCGTGGACACGGGAAAGTTCGGGGTTTTCGTGGACACGGGAAAGTTCGGGGTTTCCGTGGACACGTGAGATCGTGACATGTCCGTGGACACAGAAAAACTGTAACGTGTCCGTGGACACGTGGACACGGGAGAACTGTGATCGTGTCCGTGGACACGGGAAAACTGTGACGTGTCCGTGGACACGAGAAAACTGTGACGTGTCCGTGGACACGTGGACACGGGAACTGTGATCGTGTCCGTGGACACGGGAAAACTGTGACGTGTCCGTGCCTGTGGATACGTGCTCCGAGTCCGGTAGTGACCCGACTCGGGGTCATGAAAGCGTGACCGTGTCCAAGCTCGATTCGGGGTCACAGAAAGGTGACCGTGTCCGAGCTCCAGGACGCATCTGAACGGATCAGCCGGCTACCGTGTCAGGGACATGTGCCGACTACCGTGTCCAACCCTCGTGGTGTGGGTGTGGGTGTTTCTGCAATTACAGAAATGAACGGGAGTCTTGATGTAACAGTGAAAAGGACTAAATTGTAAATAACAAAACTCCCGGAGGACCAATCTGTATTTGATCGAGTACTACATGGCTGAGGAAATTGGCTGACGAATTCTAAAGGAATAAGGGGGCTTCTTTGCAAAATAACTTGTTACCTTCGGCTCCCCTGTCCAGAACGTGATGGACCGTAGCATGGGGACGATCCTCGCGCTCTGCCGTGGATGCCGGCGGCGCAGAGGCGGCAAGCCGGCCAGAGGGGCTAGGTGCTAAGGCGGGGAAGAGGCAGGGCGACGTGCTGAACCTTCTGGTGGGTGCCGCACGGCCAGGGAGGAGAAGGCACGCGTTGGCGGCGGAGTGGAGGTAGAGCAGGGCGGCGGCTCACGGTGCCAGCCCACGGGAGAGGCAGAGGTGGCTCGAAAGGTGGTGGAGGAGCAGGAGAGCGGCGCCAGGATCCTCTTCGAGTGCTCAGGTTTGGTGGGGAGGCTTCGCAGGGCCCAGTCGCGGAGCACTGGCATGCGCGCGACGGCGGCGTATGGCGCCAGCAAGTAGGGGTGGCGGAGTGGCTCGGGTTTCCGGCCGGGAAGAACGAGTACGGTGTGCTGAACCTTGCCATGGGCTCGAGGGAGCCAGGGCAACGTTGCAGAGCAACGGCACCGGAGAGCTGGCAGCGGCCCGTGGTAGCGCACGGTGGAGCTCGGCCCCAGGCGACGCTTCCCAAAATTGACGACCTGGAGAGGTATAGGAGGGCGCAAAGGTGGCTCATGGTTTCCTGGAAGGAGAGGTTCACCGGAGGAGGCGAATTGTGGCGGCGGCCCTCATCGGTGAGCAGTGGCAACGGTGGAGAATATTGAAATTGAGGCTGGATTCAGCGGTGGTGGAGGCCGGCTGCGGTGCAAGGGGCAGTGCGGAAAAAGCCATGGTTGGCGCGGCAAGGCCGGAAGGGCGCGGTGCTGCCCCGGTGTCGGAGGAGGGCGGCAGGTGACGACGTCGCCGGGCGCAGAGGATGCAGTGGCCACGAATTTCTCTGGGTGTAGCTGTTGGGAGGGATAGGGCGGCAAGGCGGTCGAGCTTGGCCGTGGGCGCGTGGAGAGGCAGGTGGCGAGCTGCGAGGGCGCATGCGCGGCGCATGGCTGGCGAGTGACAGCGCGGCGCCGGCGCTGGCGGGCGCGAGAGACAGGGAGGAAGGAGGAGGAGCCGACGGGTGGGACCCGCTGTTACTTTTCTGATTTTCCAGATTTTTCGGAATTTCAGCAGCAGCCTCTGTTTTTCCTTCAAAAGGCCAACTTGCCGAGCTCTGATAAACGTGAAATTTTGCAGGGTTGAAGTACCTTTTAAGATGAACAACTTTCGTTTTAGGATTATCTTCAAATTCTGAATATATTTTATTCTATGAAATTCGGAGGATAATTGGCTATTTGAATGGAGTAAATTAATTTGAATGAGGTAAACAGGTTTCAAGGGAATTAGGCGGGTCTGGAATTCAAGGAATTCGATAGGCTCAAATTTCAAGGTTTGAGTTCAAAGGAGTTGAATGGATTTGAAATTTAACGATATTTGGTTGTATTTAGGATTCAAGGAATTCGTTTAGACAGGAATCCACAAGTTTTGGGTTCGAATGAGTTGAATGAATTTCAATTTCAGAGGAACTTGTCGGATTTAGAATTTAAAGGATTGAAATGAGTTTGAAATTTAAAAGAACACAAGAAAATAAACGGAAAGAAAAAGGAAAACAAAAAGGGGGCTCAATCACTTGTCACACCTCAAATTTTAATATTTTGAAATCTTCAATTTAGATAAGTTTTAATTTAGTGAGGTTTTCACCTTTTGAAATAGGAAAGAAAAGAAAAGGCGGGAAGTGAAAAGAAAATAGTTAGGGTGAAAGTTAGAAAAAATTTTGACTTACATATTTTTAGACTTTTCCTAAAATTCAGGATGTCACAACACGTTACCTATCCTCTGTTTAGACATGACCATTTCAGCGTGGAAATATATATCTACCGTGGCACATTTCAAACTTCAATGCCCGCAATGTGTGCAGCACACCCGCTACTAGGAGTCCACATGATTCTTTTAGCTTGTAAATTTGTGTAGCACGCATATTAAATTGTGGGGCTTATCATTTGTGCCATTAAATATGTTACTGAGGTTAGATATTGATGTCATTCACTACATGAAAAATATTTTTTAGTTACAAAGATACTTGGTTACTATATGTGCCATATTATATATTCAATATAGCTATTTTGTCATAAAAACATTGGTCGCATTTTCGTGACTAAAACCTTGTCACTATATATATATATATATATATATATATATATATATATATATATATATATATATATATATATATATATATATATATATATATATATATATATATATATATATAT
>BCLG01000478.1:179324-193697 GCA_001602295.1 Zoysia matrella
CCTGCCCGCACGGCGCACCCCACCGCCAGGCCAGCCTTCCTCCTTTTTTCTATGTCCGGTGGTGGAGAGGAGAAACTCGAGGGGGGGTACAAACCCGTGTAGCTAAGAGATTCTCCGGTGATGATTACGGCGGCGCAGCCGCCGCTAGCTCACCGGAACCCTAGAAATTATTGAATGCAATGACACGATCCACAATGAGGAGAAGAAATTACTAAAAAAACTAAAGAAAATTACTGAAGAGGGAAAAATTACTGATGGAGTAAATTACTAACGTGCTCATAACAAAAAAATTACTGAAGATAAGTTTATGAAAAAACTTGGTCGCAGGTGCGGGGCGCGCCGGTCGGTTTTGGTCAGTTGGCTTAGTCGTTAGCTGGTTAATTGGGTCAAGAATAAGCTATTCTTCACCTAGAGTGAAGAATAGCAAATATATATATATATATATATGCACGTTGGTCACTAAAATTATATACCGCCTCTGATTCCATATTTTTGACGTTTATACAATGACACGGTCTCCAAAATACAACTTTGACTTCTATTTTTTTCATAAGTTTTTTATTTAAAAATGGCATAAGTACACTTTTATAAAAGAATTTTTAAAGACAAATCTATTCATATAGTCTTCATATTTTTAAACTTAGCCATTTTAAAATTATTGGTAATTTATATTTCCAATGTTTGACTCAAGATATGTCCAAAACATCAAGAATAATGGTAGGCGTAGCGGAGGGAGTAGCAATTAAGGAACCCTTGGTAACAAAATACATTTAGCAATCATTGATCATACACTATGGTCACTGAATATCTATGTCCACAATAAAAATCAAATCGTGGTCGCTAGTTATCGATTCTAGTGATCAAATTTCATAGTCACTAAAACTTGGTGACTAAAGCTCCATTTTCTTGTAGTGATTTACTTCATTGGAATTGTGCTGCCCCTCTCCTTACATTGAGCGCTTACTTTCTTGAAACTCTAGCATACACTACATTCTTACTTTATTGCAATTTACTTCTGGCAATCCAAATATTTATATTGATCTTAGTTCTTGCCATTGATCAGTGTTTGCTTCTTGTATCAGCTTGCTTACATGTGTGTCGAGCATATCACCTATTAGTCTGGAATCTAGCTCCATCTAATTCTAAATTAATGTTGGAGCCAACAAGCAGAGTAATTAATTCATTGATTTGTTTCATTTATATGAAATATCTTGTAGATTTGTTTGTCTGACAATAGTCATGTCCATATGCTTAATGAAAGTAGATTTTATATTCCCTGCTGTATCTCACCCCTTAATGATTGATTTTTTTTTTTTTGAAATTTGGAAGGAGGACTGTCATTCATTAAGATAGGTAAAGCATATTACAGCCTAAATTACAAAGTCTAGAAGGTCAGGAACATGCAAATTACAAGGGTAACAAAACAGCTAGGTACAAAAGCCAGAAAACTGGCCTGCTAGAAACAGAGAAAAAGCCCCTAAGAAGCAGAGGAAGCCAAGCTAATCATTAATTTCATCAACAACCAGGGAAGCCACCTGTCTAAATGGAATTTCCTTGTGATCAAATGTCCGTCTGTTCCTTTCCTTCCACAATTGCCACCAAAAGGAGAATAGAATCCCGGTAAATTGTTTTTTCTGCGCCTTTGAACCCATTTGCAATACTTGTTCCAGCCATGGGATGGCTCCCTGCATTTTTACTTAATGTAGCTGTTGGGGAGTTGCATGTTGGAATGAAGTTGGTGCCAAGCAGCCTCCGTGAAGTTGCAGTACGAAAGCAAATGATCGGTTGTTTCCTGTGCAGCATAACATAGTTGGCATATGGGGTTGCATGGCCAATGTTTTTTCTGCTAAATTGTCAGCAGTTGGTATTTTACGATGCATACTTAGCCAAGCGAAAAATTGACATTTTGATTCAGTTTTCGCCTTTCAAAGAGCATTTGCTGGGTGTTGGAGAGTATTGCCCATGAGCTGAATGTTGTAGGCTAAAGAAGCTGCGTTCTCTCCATCAGGTGTCCACCTCTATGGGATCATATCTTTTGCTTCAGTGATCTCGCTTAAGGTGATGAAGAGTAAAATAAATTCTTCCATAAAGTCTTCAGAGCTGATGTCCTTTAAGTTCAGAATCCAGTTATAATTTTCCAATTCCTTGTTAACACTTCTGTTTTTATACCTTGCCTGTATGAACAGGTTAGGTGCTAAATTTTTGGGTGCCTCTCCATTGAGCCATCGTGCCTCCCAAAAGGGAGTATCCATGGCCGATCAAATGGATCCCAATTATGCCATAGGCACCGTAGCCTCAGTCCCCTTCCAAATCGTTCCATATCTTTCACACCTAGTCCTCCAAACCTTGTTGACCTAAGGCACATTTTCCAGTTTACAAAACAATGACCTCCACTAATCTGGTTGTGCCCACGCCACAAGGAACTCCATCTGAACTTATCAATTTGTTGAATTGCCCATTTTGGGAGCTTGAACACTGTTAGAAAATAGGTTGGCATAGCAGAGAGCACCGTCTTGACCAGAGTTTCCCAGCCTAGGTAGGATAGAAAATTTCTTTTCCAACCAGGGAGTCGATTTACAATTTTTTGGATGACAGGCTAAATTGCAGATTTGGGCATTCTGGAAATGCAAGGGTAATCCGAGATATTTGCAAGGGAAGTGCGAGGGAACCTGCTGGGCTAGCACCACACTGAGATCAACATTGTCACAGCATAAAGGATAGAACTCTGTTTTGTTCATATTTAATTTTAGACACTGAGATCAATTCCGACTGCCGACAGTTGATTTGTTGCTTTACTGAACTATTACCAACAGATCAGATGAAGGTGAATATTTTACCCTTTACCAACAGTTTATTGGACATAAATAAATCATCTTTGCCTGCAAGCCACTGTTGGGAAAAGTGTGTTATGGTGTAGTGATATGCAGGATTATCTTAGTCATTGTGGGATCATGCTGATGTGGGTTGATGAAAACAACGGCATTGTCAGCAGAAAGTGAGACTCTGAAGGCATCACAATGATTATGCAGGTGTTGTAGTAAACCTTCCCTTTGGGCATGTTTAAAAAGGCGGTGCAGAGGTTCCCTAGCAAGGAGGAAGAGCATGGGTGATAAAGGATCCCCTAGAAGAGAAAGTACACCACAAGGCTGAGATCCAATTTTGCCATCTTAAGCCAAAACCCAAAAAAGACATGATGTCAAGCAGATATGGCCAACTCACTGTGTCAAAAGCCTTCGAGATATCGAGCTTGATAAAAAGGGTTGGCACTTTCTTTTGGTGTAGCTCCTGAAGTACTTGCTGAATATACATGAAGTTGTCATGTATGCAGTGTTTCTTAATGAAAGCACTCTGGTTAATGGAGATAAGATGTTGTAGCTCTGGTGCCAATATATTAGAAGGACTTTGGAGATCAACTTGGCAAAAGTGTGAATTAGACTAATTGGTCGGTACATTGAGATTTTAGTGGGGTTGGATTTTTTTTTTTTTTTGGGTATGTACCACAAAAGCCTGATTGAGAAAGTAGATGTTGCTGATTCATATTGTAAAATTGGTCAAAGGGTTGCAGCAAGTCATCTTTGATAATTTCCCAGGTAGTGGAAAGGAAAGGAGCAATGAAATTGGGGCTCGGGGCTTTCTCCTTAGGAGTGTCTTTATTGGTATTCTTGATCCCTTCCTCAGAAAAAGGTAAATCAAGATGGCATAAGTCGCGTCAAGCCCACCCCAAATTTGCAATGTTAAGGCAGAGGGAACGAGGAACATAAGTACCCGGGTGTTCTTGATAATGTTCAAACACAACATTGTGCTTGGCTGCCTGTGTGAAGATTGGTTCCCCATTTTCTTCCAGCGAGTGGATAAAGTTCTTCTTTTTTCTGGTCTGTGCCATAATCTGAAAGTATTTAGTGTTGGCATCCCCCTTTCTCATCCATGTGAGACGCCACTTCTGTTTTGCACATGCTTGATGAGCCCTGACTGAAAAGCAGTTGTTCGTGGACTGCAGTATGAACACATGAGGTGCAGCTGTGAGATTGGCTTCAAAGTAGGGCTCTGCAAGGATGTAACAGAGAGGAAAAAAATAATTGAATGTATACACATTCAATCAGTATATTGGTATATATATCATGCAGTAAACAAAATGAAAAAACTTTTGGGGTAGTCAAAAAAATTGAGTCTTCAGAGGAAAAAAAATGAATGCAAGCTTACAATCCTTTAGTTTGTCCATTATGTTATTGTAGAAAAAATGTCATAAGAAACAAAACTGAAATTAGTCCTGATATATTCTGATTGATTAACTTTATGGGTCTAATATATTATTATCCACAATATTTAAGTTTTTGTTACTTCTTGTAACATGATCAACAAAACTATTGTACATTACTCATAATTCAAATGCTAAGGCAACTACAAATGTCATAAGAAACAAAACATTTTGTTCTATGCATTCATGACCAAAAGGGACTTCAATGCTTAAAGTAGAATTAATATTAATCACTCCATTGGAGATCCCAGTTCTAAGCTTTTGTGGATACATAATGCGATAATCAAATACATTGTCAATTCTTGGCATTTGAAGTCTATTTTGGTATCCTATATTGGATACTTTATGCATATTGCACCAATAATTTCCATGCAGTGTGGGGACAGAAGATGGTGCGGGGATCGAAAAAGTTCGACTGCCAAATTTCACAGCTCACGTTTTAGTATCAAATAATTATGCGTGAATCCCTTATACAAAGGAAACTGACTGCACATTGTTTGGAAACTACTAAATGTGTGCATGCAGTGTCGTCGAGAGATTTAGCACCTATTGATACGCAACAACCCTAAATTGTGGATGGATATATGGACGGATATATTGGATTCTTACAAAAACTTAGAAACTATTAAATAGCTACAATCATTGTAGTCGAGAGTTTTAGCAATCACTCCATTGGAGATCCCAGTTCTAAGCTTTTGTAGATACATAGTGATAATCAAATACATTGTCAATTCTTGGCATTTTGAAGTCTATTTTGGTATCCTATATTGGATACTTTATGCATATTGCACCAATAATTTCCAAGCGGTGTGAGGACAGAAGACGGTGCGGGGATCGAAAAAGTTCGACTGCTAAATTTCACAGCTCACGTTTTATTATCAAATAATTATGCGTGAATCCCTCAAACAAAGGAAATTGACTGCACATTGTTTGGAAACTACTAAATGTGTGCATGCATTGTCGTCGAGAGATTTAGCACCTATTGATACACAACAACCGTAAATTGTGGATGGATATGTGGACGGATATATTGGATTCTTACAAAAACTTAGAAACTATTAAATAGCTACAATCATTGTCGTCGAGAGTTTTAGCATGTGCTAGGCCTATAAATTACAAACAGGCATCGTCCTCATCGAAGAACCATAGCAAGTTTGAAATAATTTTCATTGCTTCCTTACCGTCAAGTCGAGAATCCATCCTCTCAGAGTTGCTTTGGCAAGCCACAAGTAACCATCAGGTTGGTAAATGTATGATCTTGATGGCACTATTTGTTTATTTCATTCTTACGAAAGGCAAACAAGCATCTAACAAAAGGATTTTTCCATCCTTGCTTTTTTTTCTCTGTTTCAGCTAGTTATGTCGACATCACAGACTATGTCTACATGTGTTGCTGTAACAAGAAACTGTACTCACATCTTCAAAATCACTGATTATAACCTCCATACGGACCTTGGCATTGGTCGCCATATCAGATCTGCCATCTTTCGAGTTGGTGGCAATGATTGGACAATTCTCTACTATCCTGACGGTAATAGCCTTGCATCGCAAGAGTACATAGAGGTTGGCCTCGAGCTTATTACCCCGATTTCCAAAGTAAGGGCAACCTTTTAATTTTGGGCTCATCTGTGTTGTCGCAAGTTAAAGTCAAAGTAGGGGAACCGCATTTATATAACAATTTATTCCTGAATAGATCATTGATTGGTTTCTATCAACTGATGAAAAGAAGTGAACTGGAAGCTTCAGAATTCCTTCGAGATGATTGTCTTATTATCCAATGCAACCTAACAGTTATCGAAAAGCCACAGATAGAGATGGGTACTGATAGCATTAAGGTACCTCCTTCAGATATTGTGAGCCATCTCCACAAGTTGCTGGATCAGGAGGCAACAGATGTGTCTTTTGACGTTCAAGGTGTCACCTTTGATGCCCATAAGATTATACTTGCTATGCGATCACCCATCTTCAAGGCTGAACTATATGGCTCAATGATGGAGACAAGAATGGGTCTTATTACCATTGACGATATGCAGCCCGTGGTCTTCAAAACATTGATTTGTTTCATTTATACCGATTCCTTGCGTTTAGATGATTTTGATGAGCAGGACAAAATTGAAATGGTCAAGCACTTGCTGGTGGCAGCTGATAGATATGCTATAGATAGACTAAAGTTGATGTGTGAGTGCATCCTTTCTAAGAGGATTCATGTGGAAAACGTGGCCTCTGTGTTTCATTTTGCAGATCAGAATAACTGCCAGAAGCTTAAGGATGCCTGCGCTGAGTTTGCTATATCTTCAAACAAAATAAATGATATAGCCTCAATCCAAGGTTATTCCGACCTCAAAAGAGACCACCCATCTGTTTTACTGGAGATGCTGGAGACTGCCGATAAATTTCCAAGAATCTAGTTTATTCTTGCTGTCTGACCAATGGATGTTTCTAATATTTTAAGTTTATTTCTGCATAGAAGATGATCGACATTTTGCTAATCTATTATACATATATACTTCTTTTTTTTAACATGATCATGGTGTGACTCATGACCTATTGGAACATATACAGATAATGTGTAAGAACCACAATATTTATGTACTGACAAAACATTTCTAGTAAATATCCACTATGCATTGATTAAAAAAGGTGTTTTTTTTACATTTCTCCTGTTATTTGACTAAAACATTGGGTCAATGGCCCGATGGTAAATAAGATGTTTTATTTGCACTTTGATTTGATATCAATGTAGTTGTTTTCAGGTGAGGTGTGCGCTTCTCACTTTCCCTATGCTGGTGGGTCTTTTGAGAAGTGTATTATGTATCATGCAAGTACTGCCAGTGGCCAAGCTAGATTGGAGAATACCCTGGTGCACACCTTCCTAAAGGCATGATTTTTAAGCAATTTCAGCTTCTCTAAACAAGGTTAACAAAGGAAAAAGCATTTTGCACCCTGGTGCATGTGCACCAGGGTGCTTGAACCTGGCTTCACCAGTGAGTACTGCACAGTTAACAATTTAGAAGAGACAAGTGAAGCTATCTTTTTTCAGCAGGCTGGATCAACGTACTATTCTTCTCTTGTTCACCATTATTAACCTTAGGTTCAACATGAAAGAAGATATGCCATCTGCTGTTGGCCAGTATTGGAGCTTTTCCTGTTTTCAGTTTGGCATTGTTGAACTTTGAAGATGTAAAAGGCATATGTTCACCTGTGTTGTATGTTACAGTTTCATTAATAAAATCCTTGGCAAATATTTCTACAGTTTTACAGTAACACACAAATGCCGTGGGACAATATCCAAGAGAAATCCTTTCTATATTGTGAAACCAAGTAATGTTTAAATATATATAGTTTTATGTAAATATCTAAATAGGAATTATCTCAGCTGCAAATTGATCAATGTCAGGTCCATCATTGGTAATTTAGTTTTACGTAAATCATTTCACTATATCTATTTTTGTTTGTAATATTAGAAAAACTACTCCTGCCCTCCAGAATCTAGCTACTTTTAAGCATTGGCGGAGGAAGCTGGGTGGCCAGGTGGGCCACAGTCCACCCCAAGAATCTGGAGGGGAATTATTTTTAACATTGTAGCAATACTGTTTGTAACTGTAGTAGCACATTTTCTCTTATGGCCCGTTTGGATCTAAGAATTGAAAGTGATTCTAGGAATTTGATTCTTTGATTTCAATTCGATAGGAATTGAATTTGATGGAATTAGATTGAAATTAAAATTTCTTGTTTGGCTATCATGGAATCCATTGCTAGAAATCCAACGTGCGCATAACTTACATCGAGTTTGTGGCAGTGGATAACCATCTCAAACCCGCAGCATCACATTGAGGCGTTGCAGCTAGTGCTTCGACTGCTTCCTCTGCTTTTGTCCCTTTTCCGATGCTTCGACTGGTTCCCCGAAGGGCACAACATCTGTCTTCTCCGCGTCGTGGGTCAACTACGCTTCCTCCTCCTCATTGCTCTCAGTGATGGGACGTTTCCTTGGCCGGCCGCAGCGGCAGCAGGCCTGGGTTTCCTCCTCCTGACGCTCCTCCTCGCCCCTCCGCATTACCTCAAAGTCCTTCTCGTCGTCCTCCTGGAGCTTCTCGAGCGTCGTCGTCATGGCCAGAGCAGACAAGGACAGCAGTCTCGGTGAGGTGCGCATCGTTGGCATTTCCCACGGCGGCGAGCCGACAGCCGTGGCGCCGCCAGGCAACGTCTTGGACGGGTTGGAGCTGCAACGGCTGCGTGGAGTGGAACTGCCGGCGGCACGGCGTGGAGCTATGATGCTGTAGCGGATGAGTCAATTTTGATAGATGAGCTGCGATGGATTCAATTCCGGTGTTTTTGATCGGAAATGAAAGTGAGCTACAAATTCAGCAGTTGGAAAAGGGAAGAATTGCATAAATTAATTCCATAAGCCACCAAACAGACCGATATTTGTAATCTATTTCAATTCCACCTAATTCCGGCGATCCAAACGGGCTCTTATATTTCCTCTTTCGACCCATCCCAACCTGTAACTGTAAGCGGCACCATTGCTTTCAAAGTTATATTTTATCACTTGACTGGCAGTAGCAAAAACTATTCCTAGTGTATTAATTTGTGACATAGGACGATGGAAAAAGGGTGTTGTAACGACAGGCTACAAGAAAAAATATCCTTGAATTTTTGTACAATAGACTTATTGCTGAATGCCCAAAACTGTGTTTATATCTATACCATCCACAAATTGATGTGAATAATCTATCACATTCTAACATCTATAACAATAGGGCGAAGCATCACTATTGTATTGTTTGTTGGGGCTGGAGCTTTTAATCTTTTATAAAATTTGGCTAATAGCTAATTAACAAGCTGGTTGTTGACGCAACGATTGTTAGCTTTTCAGCTTTTACATTTCTTTCAATGTTAGCTTTTCAGTGTTCTAAATGTCCAATTTATTTTAATTTTTGTCTTTTCAGCTTTTCAAATGGAAAATACAATTTGATTTCTAGCTTAAAAAGCTGAAACAAATAGAGGCTATATCTTTTCAGCTGTCCTCCGTCTCAGTCTAAGTATTGTTTTTGGGTTTTAGAAATTACGTTTGACTATTCTTATTTTAAAATTTGTAAAAATATTGTTTATTTGTTGTGAATTGTTTATTTGCAGGAATACTTTAAGCATGACTTATTAGTTTTTATATTTAGACAATGTTTTAATATGACTATTGATAAAAATGATATCTAAAGTAAAAAAGGCACTGAGGCCCTATTTGAAAGCAAAGTACTTTTTGGAGTTTTTTAAAGAATACTACGGTTTTGTCAAAAACTTTGGTTTTAGAAGGTAAGGAGGTGTTTGGATGAAACAAATTTTATAGTTTTGAAAGCTATGGTATTGAAAAAAATGTACCTATTTTACAATTTTGAAAACCTCACTCATAATCTCTTTTTTCTAAACCATGGTTCTCTTTGACATTGACTTCTAAAACCTCCTTAATACTTTGGTATTGAAAAACTATAACAGACAAACATGACCTTATAACGGGATTAAGGTAGAGTGGAGGCGAACTTGACTTGGAACCAGGTGGCAACCGCGAGTAGGCCCCTGAGCTTCTTGACGTACTACCCTCACGGCATATGTGGACCCAAGCCATTGCATGAGTGGGGCACATGCGTTAGACATGCCTCATCCCTAAATGTAATGGAGCCGGTCTTTCAATTGAGGTGGCTGCACGTCGGACTCGAAGATGGCTACATCTTGTGATGATCCAATCATTGAGCTTGTGGCACCGCATCCAGAGTACGAGGCCGTGCACCGCAACGCAAATCAGTACTCCTTTTATTTTTAAATAATGTCGTTGTTAACATATAATATCAATTTTGACTATTTATTTTGTTCAAAAAATTTCGATAAATATTATATATTTTGTTATAATTTGATTTATTATTATAGTCATTTAAATTACAACTCAAAATTTTACACAGTTAAACTTTTTTTTAATAAGACAAATAGTTAAAATTGATATTTGAAGTCAACAGCGATATCAATTTAAGAACAGAGAGAGTATGCGCCAACGAAAATGAGAGTCGGAACAAATAAGGTGTATTGATAGCTTGTATACAGATGTTGTGTACAGATTTGAAACAGTTCTTGTTATATCACGAAATTTGTTTATTTATTCACTATTGTGAAATTGCTTTTGGAACAATGTTGCAAACAGTCAAAAGTGGGAATAAAATATTATTAAACTGCTCATTTTTACTATAATTGGTAAAATTATAATTAATAATAGCGTTATGGAAGGAAGTTAGCAGCAATATTTTAACTCGGCAAAAAAAAATAGTCAAGCAATAGTAAACAGAGAAATACTTTGGAACACAAAGGGCCGATCCGAAAAGGCACGGCGACCCAGCTGGAGGGAAATCAATGTTAGCTGTGCGGAGCGATGCGTGGGGGCCAAAATCGCTTCATTGCCAGGCCTCACATCCCCCGTAAGACAATTATAATTCCCTTGTGTTTCCTGATTTCAAAACTATAAAATGAGTCTTTAGTGGTGTTTGAATATAACATGTGTGCCATGACCCATATAAAGGCAAATGTAATAGGAGTCATTAAAGTGGGGGCTAGCCATCTCAGGTTCCATTCCTGCTTGCCCCGTCTTTGGTAGAGTTCGGGATGGGCCGGCTGGGGCTGGAACTCCAGTCCTTATGCCACATTCCGCAGGGTTGCACAGGCTAATTTAGCTCTACATAAGGCAAATATATGTAACTACTAAGACATATAAGCTATCCTCTGTTTAGAACTGGCAATTTCAACATGGAAATATCTTCCGTGCATGGCACATTTCAAACTTCAAATGCCCCAATGTGTGCGCCACACGTTTACTCGCTACTAGAAGTCCACATGATTTTTTTTTTCGCTTGTAAATGTGTGTGTATCACACATTAAAGATGTTGCTGAGGTTAGATATTGAGGTGATTTACTTTATTGGAATTATGCTGCCTTTCTCCATACATTTAGCGCTTACTTTCTTGAAACTCTGTCATACACTATATTTTTTACTTTGTTGCAATTTATTTCTGGCAATCCAAATATTTATGTGGATCTTACTGCTTGCCATTGATCAGTGTTTGCTGCTTGTATCAGATTGCTTACATGTGTGTCGAACAGATCACTATTAGTTTGGAATTTAGTTCCATCTAATTTTTAATATGTCGGAGCCAACAAGCACAGTAATTTATGGATTTGTCTCATTTATTGGAGATTTGTTCGGCTGACAGTAATCATGTCCATATTTAATGAAAGTAGATTTTATATGGCCTGCTGTATCTTCACCCCCTTGATGAATTATCATTCGAGAAATCTAGCGCAAGACAACAAAAATATAGGTGATGAGCCCTGACTGAAAAGCAACTGTTCATGGACTGTGGTATGAACACATGAGATGCAGCTATATGAGATTGGCTTAAAAGTAGGGCTCTGCAAGGATGTGATCGAGAAAAAAAGAATTGAATGTATGTATATTCAATTCAGTATATTGATATATATCAAGCACCAAACAAAATGAAAATTTTTTGGGGTAGTAAAAAAAAATTGAGTCTTTAGAGGAAAAAACCATGAATGCATGCTTACAGTCCTTTGGTCCATAATGCGATTGTAGAAAAAATTCATAAGAAACAAAACTGAAATTAATCCCAGTATATTGCACCAATAAGTCCCAAGCGGTGTTGGGACAGAAGATAGTGCAGGGATCAAAAAAGTTCAATTGCTAAATTCCATGGCTCGCATTTAAGTATCAAATTATTATGTGTGAATTACACATAAAAGGAAACTGACTGCGCATTGTTTGGAAACTGCTAAATTTGGATATATTGCCATCAAGAGATTTAGCAATGCTACGACCGAATTTTTTTTTTCTCAAATGCGTAAGAGATATTTTATTAAAAGAGAGATAACAGACTACAAAAGAGGGCCAAGAACCCCGATCAGAACACACACAAGACAATACAAAGCGCCTGATACACAAATGCTACGACCGAAAATTATGGATGGATATTGTAGATAGATATTGTACCATTATGAGATTCGCACAAAACTTAGAAACTATTAAATAATTAAATTCATTGTTGTCGAGAATTTTAGCACGTAGCCATGCACATAAGTAGGACACGGGAACTATTGCATTGTACTAGGTTTATATTTATAAATTATGAACAGAGAACGCGTCCTAATCGGAGAACCATAGCAAGATAGAAACAATTATAATTGTTCACTTTCATTGTTTCCTTACCAGCAAGTCTGAGAATCCACCCCCTCAGAGTTAGTTTGCCAACATATACTTATTCTAGGATAGAGAGAGTAAATATGTTATCTAGATGGCAACATTTGTTTATTTTATTCATACGAGAAAGACACACAAGCATCTGATAAAAGGATTTATCCCGCAATAGATCATTGATTGGATTCTATCAACTGGGTTGTCGCAAGTTGAAGTCAAAGTAGGGGAACCACAATTATTTCAAAATTTATTCCTCAGTAGATCATTGATTGGTTTCTATCAACTGATGAAAAGAATTAGCATTCCTTCGAGATGATTCTCTTATTATTCAATGCAACCTAACCGTTATCGAAAAAGCCATGGATAGAGATGGGTACAACTAGCATTACTGGAGATGCTGGAGAGACTGCCAACAAATTTCCAAGAATCTAGTTCATTCTTGCTGTCCGACCAATGGATGGTTCCAAAACTGTAAGTTTATTTTTGCATAGAAGATGATTGACATTCTGCTACTCTATTATATCTATATACTTTTTTCACATGACCATGTTGTGACTCATGACATATTGGCACACATACATATAATGTGTAAGCACCACAATATTTATGTGTGGACAAAACATTTTCTAGTAAATAATCACCATGCATTGATTAAAAAAAAGCACTATACATTTCTCCTGCTATTTTATTTGACTAAAACATTGGATCATTGGCCAGATGGTAAATAAGATTTATATTTGCACTTTGATTTGATATCAATGTGGTTGTTTTCAGGTGAGTTGTGAAGTTCATTATGTGCCATACACGTAATAAGAATATAACAATTTTGGAAGAGACAAGCGGTGAAATCCTTTTCAGCTCGTTGAATCACTGTACTGTTCTCCATTTGTTCATCATTATTAACATTAGGTTCAACATGAATGAAAGAAGATGCCATCTCCTGTTGGTCAGGATTGGAGCTTTTTCTGTTTTCACTACAGTATTTTTGAATTTTAAGGATGTGCAAGGCACATGTTCACCTTTGTTGTATGTAACATGAAATTCATTAAAAACAATCCTTAGCAAATATCTATAATATCTATATAATTGCTCCTCGCTAAAAGGTTAAACTCTTCTGTGGTTGCGTCACATCATCATCAAATCACCGTTGATATTGTAGATTGTCAGGTTCGTTCCATCCTGCTCGGCACGGCCACCTCCTGACTAGGGTTTACAGAATCAGTCAAAACCAGTCGGTTTTCGCTGTTTTCGGTGAAATCGGTCTGGTCCGGTTTAGAATGTTAGCTGGTTTTCGGTTTAATAAATTAAAAAAAATAAAATTCAAAAAAATTTGAAAATCTGAAAACCGGTCAAATCGGCCGATAAACCGATCAAACCGGTCGGTAAACTAAAAAAACCGATGAAAAACTGCTCGAACCGATTTGATTTTAAATTAAAAAAAGTAAAACCGGCCAGTTTTCTATAAAAAAATTTGATTTGATTTCAAATTCAAAACCGGCCAATTTTCTATAAAAAAATTTGATTTTTGAATTTACCCCATTTTTTCGATTTATTATAATAATTTTTTTATTTTCACAGAAACCAATCAAACCGATGTCAGCCTGATTTTCGAGACTAAATAGGTTTATGAAACCATGCTCCTGACACGCCCCTCCTCTGCTCCTCCCTCACGGGCTCGCCCCACCCATGCCCATCGGCAATCCCCGCCGCCTCTCTTGCGCGCCCTCGCGCCTGCTGCCTCCCCGCCTCCAGTTGCTTCGCCTCCCTGTGCGGCACCGCCTCCTCACCAACCCGCGGGCTCCACCTCATCCCCTCCCCACGCGTCTCCTCTGCTACTGCAGTAGCCTGTTCTCCTACCTCGCCGCCGCCCCAC
>BCLG01000479.1:4833-18908 GCA_001602295.1 Zoysia matrella
GAAGTCCCGAGCCGCCACCCCGTCGACGAGACCCCAAACTCCAGCCATCCTCGACCCCGTCCGACCCCGCGGGGAGAACCCCCTCGTTCCCCTCGTCATTTTAAGCTCAACCCCGTCGAGAACCGTGCCCCGACGAGCTCGGGCAAGCTCACCGAAGTAGCCGGCCATGGCGCCGCCGTTGCTATGCCCAGGCGCGGGCTGCCCCAGCCGTCCGATCCCGACAGACAGCCGAGATTTGATCGCGCCCTCCTCTTTGATCTAATTAAATCCGAGCCACCCGATCCAAAACCAAAGGCCTAGATCGACGCCATGTCACCCAATTAACCTCATCCATCCGATCCAAATCCATCGCACCAAAATCGGCCACGTCATCCAAATAGTCAGATCCATTCAATTTGAAATCAAGGGCCCAGATTAACCCGTGTTTTCCGAATAAAATAAATCAAACCCTTTACTGCATCAGCATGATGTCATGCTGACGTCAGTGGGTCAGTTAATTAAAATAAATTAGGAAATTAATTTAATTAATTTCGAATTAATCTATTAATTACTAAATCAAATAATAACATAATTAATTAATAATCTAAAAAAATAAATTTGATAATTATCAATAATTAATAATAATAATTATTTGATAATTAAATTAATAATGATTAATTATGACAATTTTACAAAAAAGCCCCTATATTTATTTTTAATTATAAATTAGTCCCTGCCGAATGACAAATTTACATTTAAACCCCTGAACTTTCTGTAATTACTTTTTAGTCTTTAATTAATTTCATAAATTACAGATAGCTCCTCAGAACTTAATTATTAATCAGATTAGTCTCTGAACCTTATAAATGCTATAACTTTTAAACTGTAACTCTGATTTCAGTGAATAATATACCAAAACTGTCGTATCGAAGTAACCTATGCATCCATGAGATAATCATACTGATCTTTGTCTGTTTGTTGCATATTGATTGATTGTTTGTGCTCTCGTGCATTGGGCGACTTCGTCCCGGACCCGCAATACGAGGATTTCCAGCAGCAGGAGTTTGAAGCAGTTGAATACTATTTCCAGAAGCAGCAAGGCAAGTGTCTTTGACCATTTTGTGGCTACTTTACAAAACCTCTATTTTGTAAATTGCATGCTTGTGTCAAATGGAATGCGCACTTACTATTAGAAATTCATCTTAGTTTTCTTATTATGTCTTGTCGCCCTAGTTTACCTTTTTGTTGGGTAGATTACATGCTTAGCTTGCTGTTTGTCGAGATGGGTGATATTAATTTGATTTATTATCATACTTGCTTCACGAGGATTAATGGGTTATTTAATACTAACTTAGAGATTAGTGATGTGGGGGATATGGTTAGTGTGAGGCTGTGTATGGGGTTACCAGCACTGTCCCTTGGTATGTTATCTTCCCAAATCTAAAGACCGGTTCGTAGAGCTACTACTCATATGTTACCGTACAACCACGAGCCAAGAATGGGCGCGGCCTGGCGTAGTAAGTGATGGAGACTAGTTCTGTGCGTGCCAACCGGTGGAGCAGGAAAAGCGGGTTTCGTCTGGATCTGCCTGGAGAGGTGTGTGGGGAAGGGAGAGTTACTCTCGAGAACGATCTGGCACAGAAGAGGGCCTTTCCAAGGTTACGGTTAGTGGCTTATTAGGTGAAACCTCAGTGGACACGTACAAGCTGGAGGAAGCTATGAAAAATTCTTAAATTGATCTCTTAGCCCTCGCACCAAAGGAAGTGTGCGAGTGCAACAGCATAGGTATAATGGAGATTTCTTTGGTCCACCTGGAAACAGAGGATAAAATCACTTCTCGTGGGAAATTGTGTACAACCTCTGTAGAGTTAAAACTGTCATGACAGCCGTGCTCACGGTCACAAGCATTGCATGGACACTCACATGATTAGTTGGATTTTAATATGGTTTGGTTGGTGATCACAGTGGGATACTGTGATTGGTTCTTATGTTGGTGCTACAGCTGGGTAAGCTGTAGGCATGATTGGACTATAGACGCGATGTGTTTCATTTAAGTAAATAGGTGATTAATAGGATGTGTGTCTCTATGATGTGCTTTTATGCAAAAGAACCCTATACTGCCTTTTTCCTTGTTTACTGTTACATATCATACTTTCTCACACTTGCTAAGTGCATCCTGTACTCAACTTTGACTTTATAAATGCTGCTCAGTAAAAGGAGAAGTCTGGAAGAATATTGAAGACTCTAAAGCTGAAGTCTAGGCGAGCTACTTCGGTCATCTGACTGTGGAGCCCAAGAAGTTTTATTTTGTTTTTCGCTGCTTTGGTTTGTAATAAGTTATAAGACTCTTAGTCATTCTTGTAATAGGTTAAAATTAGTTTATTCGAGACATAGTTCGGTTTATCATTAATGAAGTCGCTTTATATGTGAAACTTGATTCTTGAGCACCCATAAAAGGTCTCCTGGTTTTAACCTGAAAACCGAGTGTGACATAGCTCTTGGTTGATATTCTAATCCTTCAAACCTCACTTCGCAGACTCCTCCCATATAAAGTTCAGTCTTCCTCTCTTCATTCGGCCAACTTATTATCCGACTACGAACTGGTGCTTCCTGAGATGTTCGTTAGTATTGTCCAAACCATCAAACATGATATTGCACAAGCTTTTCTCCAACTAGTGCCCACCCTAACCTCTACCTGTGAGGCCACAAATCCGTCGGAACATGCACATCTCTGCTACACTTGGGCTTCCTTTGAAACGTTGTTTTTGTACAGGAATCACACAAGAATTTCAAAAGAAACAATTCAATTTCACAGGAAAAATGTAGGAAACATGAAAAATTCCTCTATTCCAAAGGAGGCCTTAGCTGTTGAACACGTTGCCTTTTAATAGGCTAGCATTCTGCTCCATATAACATGTTAGGTCAAATCAGTCCTACAGAATTTCACTTTTATCTTTTATGGCACTCTACTGTCACACACGACACAAAAACTTGATGCAACTTCAACCGTTCTATTTTAATTATGTGACTAAAATCTTCATCAATATCCCCATCCTTTTCAATGATTTCCTAAATGGTAAACGGTAGACAATTGGTCAGCCACCATCAAGCGTTTAAATGCAATTTAATTCCGTCTAGACGCCATTTAATTCTAGACACTGTTTAGGCCTAGACAAGGGCAGCCTTCTAGCGTTTAGACGCTGTTTAAATGGCCATTTTACATCATCGATCCCATATAGCATAACGTGTCTTTCTTGAGTACAAACAGGCCATCAAGTCTAAAAATCTCTCTCCTCGTACATAATCACTCAAAATCACACCACATGTATTCTATTTGACCTTACTAAGCCTAAAATCTTTTGACCCGACATTTAGTCCCTAAAATTGTAAGTCCTTTGGAACGCAGAAATTTCATAGGAATTACATAGTAATTCAACAACAATCAGTTCAATTTCACAGGAAACAAGAAAAGATCTCGTGTTCCAAAGGAGGCCTAACATAACTTCTTGTCAACTGCGTCCTACACTCGTCCACTAACATTACATCATCTGCAACGAGCATACACCAAGGTTATGTCACTTGTTTGGACACTTCAACATTATTTTACATGTCCTTAATGAGGAGTAAATGTACTTAATGAGGAAATTTACTTTTTTTATGACATTGTACCTTTCCAAGCCGCACCACATGACATTCCTTAGCACTTTGTAAGCCTTCTCCAAGTCAATGAACTGCATAGTCGACCTTTCGAATATGAAACCAAATTGGTTTTTGGTGTTGTTCGTCAATTCCTGTCGACGATGTTCAATGACACTCTCTAAGAGCTTCATTGCTTGACTCATTAGCTTGATTACTCCATAATTCGTGATGAGAACATCACTCCTTTAAATACATATAACACTCCTCAAATTAGTATTAATAGAACTCGTGCACGACAGTTGAGATTAGAGGTGAGCTCGTTCTTAAACACATGCTTTCCTTCTTTTGAAAATAGATTGCTGTCTAAAGACTTTATCATGATTAGAACATTGAAGAGAGTCAAAAGAAGCATGAAGGACTTGGAGATGCTCAAGATCAACAAGGCACATTCAACCCCGGAGGATATACAATCCAACTCGAATTCGAGTCCGAGTCAAACTTCAAAAGCAGCCTGCACTAAAACGGATGCCGCGGTCGCATACTAGCTCCGTTTTGGACGTTCTAGATATGGATGAAAAGCTAAAATGATAACATTTTCAACGGCACCAGTCCCATCTCCAAATTCGACCGAAGTCAATGGGAATCGCTAAAGCAACATGACGTCCAGAAACTGCCCTGGTGTTGCGACATTATATTTAGGCTTTTCGGCCGTATATCTTTTCTAGGCCCATTAGTACTAAGGTTTCCTCTAAAGACGTCCTAACCTCTATATAAACAGTAGCCGCCATCATTAGAGATAGGTTTTTGATTAGTTTTTATTTGTTATCATACAGTTTCGATGTTTGACGGTTTGTTGGTTTTTCAACTTCGTGATTTAATTCAGATTTCGCAATTGAGTTGCGTTCTTCCTTGTTCTTACTTGTGTTCTTCGATTCAAAGGCTGGGATTAGGCTTCTTGACGAGGTCAATCGTGTGTACAAAGTTGATAACCAGAGAAGAAGTGGTGCAGCGATTGCGGGGTTCGAATCGTGTTGATTTGAGGCCGGATCGATTGTATGTCGCATCTCCACCAAATCAAGAGTTACCACGACCTGACGGAAGATTGAAAACCACGTATACATCAATTAGTACACATTTAGACATCCCCTTGTTCTTGCAGATTGGTACTAAAATACTCCCAACTCCACTCATCGGGTATCTTATTTGATCAGAAGATAAAGGTTGAATAAATTAGTGAGCCTAACTATCACTACATGCTCAGGAAATCGAGAAATCTCTACACTTCAATAGGGATCCCATCCAAGCCCATTGCCTTGCCTCCTTTCATCCTTTTCAAGCTATCTTTCTTCTCTTTAATAGTCTTTTTGGACCTTTATTTTTAGGCATCGCCCAAGCGAGCATGGGCATCCTGCCTGCCATGCTACTAAAAAGGCTGGTGTCCGCTTCACAATGAATGGCTTCGCCTGGACGCCCAGCATAGTAAATCAAACACCTGCGCTAGCCGCGCATGCGCACAACTGCATTGGCAGGAAATCTGTAACAATTCGTGTTTTGATTAAACAAGAAACGTTGTCAAATTCAAAATTTTCGGAACCGAGCTCTAAAACAATTCTAACAAATTTCCGACTTCAATTAGAATTCAAATTTCAAATATGAGTTCAAAACTTTTTAAAGCAATATTGTCAAATAAAATTCTTGTATTAAATATATTGCAAAGAATTGAATTTTAGAAATTTTTGTAAAATTTTATTCAAAAGGCAAAAGGCTCAAATGAATTTTTCTCCTTTAAATGATTTCCTGTTTTCGAAATTTTATAGAATAAAATGTATTTCGAATTTGAACTTGGGCCCAAAATAAAAGTTGTTCCTCTTGAAAAGTTCTACCACCCTGCATAGTTTCATTTTAATCAGAGCTCAGGAAGTATTGTTTCTGGATCAAAACAAAACACTGCGCAGAAAATCACGAAAATCAGGAAATTGGAAAATCCCGTAGGGCCCACCTGTCAGCCGCAGTGCTCCTCTTTCTTCCTCCTTCCCCTACCGCGAGCTGCCACTGCACGCGCCAGGTGCCTCTACCGCGCGCCGGTTTCCGTGCATGTGCGCCACGGTTCCTTCGACGTGTCCCTCGCAAGCACGCGAGCTGGTTCACCCCCCCCCCTCTCGGTCGAAACCTCCTTCCCCTAGCTCTTCCTCGTCACTGCTGACCGCCACCGTCACGTCTTAAAGCGCCGTTGTGCGGAGCTCCAAGACCGAGCCACCTCCGGCCCCTGATCCACAACGAGGAGCTGCACCTCTCGTCCCTCGAGCTCCCCACGCCCTCGCCTCCACGCCCCTCGCACTGTGCTGTGCTGATTTCGAGTTTTCCCCATCCTTCCGAATTTGGAACCGCCGGCTGCTTTCCGGCCAAATCCAGCCGCCATTTGTGTAAAGTACTTCGATTCCTCTTCGACTCTTGAAGTGCATTCCGGGGGCCACCTTTTGAGCAAGCTAATCGACGGATTTCGTGGACCCGTGCGCAGCATTTTCAAGTTTAAACCTGCGCCGACCACTGAACTGCCTCACGTCGCCGACGACGCCCCTCCTCCGGCCGGTTTCCACGCCGTCAACACCCGTGCCGTGCTTCTCCACCCTCCGCTGAAGTTGTAGGTGCAATCCTTTTGACTTCTCGTCATCCGTGCCGAGCATCAGACGTCGCCAAACCCCTCCGAGCGCCGTCGCCTGCCGACGGCATATCTCCGGTGAGGCACGCACCTCGAAGACCCCCTCTCTGGCTTCCCCTCATCGTGGTGGTCATTTTTTTGTTGTTCGTTCCGAGTTTCACCGCCGACCGTCGCCCTCTGGCAAAGCCGCCGCTGCTAGCCGGCGAACTGCCGCCATGGCCGCACTCGTACGCCTGGGGCCGCGCTCCCCTCGCCCGAGATCCTCTGCGCCCCATCCCGAATCCCGTGCGGCATCCCAGTGGCCAACCGTGTGGCCTCTCCTTTTGGGTCGGGTTTCCAAGTGGGCCGAGAAACTGTAGCCCGTGGAGCGACCAGGCCCAGCTGGCTGGTTATTCTTTGATTATTTGCGAAAAAATTTATTTAATTGACAGAAAATAGTTCCAAATTTCTAAAATTCGTAGAAAATTCATCCTAGCTCGAAAAATTATGAAATAAATTTTGTTAGGATCCTCTTAACCAGAACAATATTCTGAAGCTAACAACTTTTTTATTTTATGCATGAAAATAATTTATTTAATTCAGATCACCCAAAACTTCATTTATGCATTATCATTATTCCTTGACATGATAAAATCTTGGAAAATTTACTTTTCTGTTTCTTTAACTAAACTTTATGCTTTAGAAAATTTCATATTTATTTCGTCAAGAATAATTTTATAAATAATTTATTGTGTTTAAATTGTATTTAATTCATTATAAATCTATTTGATTTCAGTAAATTCTGAAAATTTGTCAAAAAATAGTTTATAATCTCCCTGTTGTTATTGACAAACTCAAATTATACTTTACGTTTTCAAAAACTATTTTATATGGATTTCATAACTAAAATTTTTAGTCATCTTTTGAAAATAAAAGACCATCACATGTGATTTAAATTCAAACCTTTGACTTTTACAGATAAGCATAATTCAATTCCTTGTATACCATTTCATGTCTAGGACCCGAAGTTGCTGAGTAAGAGTTTGACGACGTTCCGTTTGTCGAAGATTCTAACTTTGAGCAAAGCTCAGGCAAGCCCCGATGCATTAACCTTGTTTAACTGTTTTATATTTTATCACCATATAATATATGATTTATGTAATGTGCATTAGGTTTCTAGGAGTTAATTGAAACCTAGATTGCATAATAGTACCTTTTACCTATGATAGTGTCTTTGATACGGGTATCACGATATAGAGCTAGGCTATGAGTTTTAATTAACAGTAGAAGTCGAGTGATTGTTAACTTCACTCGCGAGAGCTATAGGTTTTATTTCTGGTTCAAAGGTATCACATGATTGGTTATGAGATTACAAGAAATGATAATTTGAGACCGGACAGGGAAGTATAGGTTGGCAACAGGAAGAGTCCTGTGCGCCGTAACCCTGTCTGTGTCGATTAAAGACTGTACCGTTGTCAGCCTTATTGAGCAAGTTTGAATAGTACTTATTACATACTGGCTATATGAGCCACAGAAAAGTGATGTAGCCCAATGTGCGTAGTAACTGGACATAACCGAACCTCTCTTCTAGAGATGATTAGAAAGGAGAGCTTTGGGACTAACCATGGATAGACCTGGTGAAGTTATCGCATGAAGGACCACTGCTCGGGAGAGGTGAGCATCGAACCAGTACTATGTATCATTGGTGTGAAAGGTTGCCACGTACAACTTTCTAGAAGTGCGTATGTGTCGTGTAATCAGGTTTCTCCAGCTGGATGTAAATCGATTCGAATCGCTACCCCTCACAATAACGAGTACCACTTGTTTCAATGCGTCACATCGTAGTTAAGAAGTGAAATAATAATTAAATGAGAAAGTATTATGGTTTGCTGGTTATGTTTACTATAAATTGTTTGGCAACCATAATTGTGGTAGTTGATTGTGCAAATTAAATTTATTTTTCTTTGCACCTAATTTACTGCTAAAACTTAAAAGTAAAGATCCGTTGTTAGCGCTGGTTTTTGCAAACTACTATCCCATGTGAGTCGGCTTTGTCATATATTTTAGAGTTGGCTGTAGTTAGCCATGTTGACGGGTAAAACTTTCGAATGCACATGGCGTGGCTCTTTGTGGCTTTGTTTTGCAAGTGACCTCTTTTTCCTTCCTCTAGACCAACCGACAAGAGCGACCCCTGAAGATAGCTTTGTCCATTGGGAGCCTTGCTCGCCGCGCTGAGCTCTTGTGTGCTGCTAGAAGGTATATCGTATGGGCTCGATGTCACCTTAAGCTTAGAATCTACGAATCCCTAGTAGTTTTAAATAAAGTTCGTGCGCTTTCACGCTTTTAAAGACTCTGGTTTATAACTTAAACAACCGTTTGTATCATATTTTATCGTGTTTGAGTTGTACTGTTGGTACTCGCTTCGTCGAGTGACACCTGATAAGATCCTGTGGTCGATAGATCATCTCTTTCGAGGAGCGGTCTGCCACAAAATCGAGCATGCACTCATGAGCGCCCAACTGCTTGCGGCAGCAAATCAAATGTGCCAAACCAACTGCACGAGCTCCTAGCAGCACCACATATGAGAGAGAGAGAGAGAGATAGAGAAGCACCAAAAGGAGAGGAGAGGCTCATAGAAGCGGCAGCGGCGAGTGACTAAATCTCACCGGGACAGACTTCTTTTCTAATGAATCTGCAGCTCTTTTGGCTGCTCCACCTTCCTGTCAGCTCATCCACTTCCTTAATCCAGCGGCTCTTCTCCTCCTCGTCGGCCACCTGCCTCTGCAGCATCTAAGACCCACCAGAAACAGCAGCGGTGAGGTGGGTGACTGGATCTCGCCTATCCCCCTTCTCCTCCCCTCTGGGTGTTGTGTGCTCTTCTTCTCCCCTCCTACACACTGGCCAGTACAAGTGCTTCTTTGGTTTTATCTTTTAATACTGGTCTCCTTTGCTTTTGTGTGCAGTAGAGCAGAATTGAACCGATGGCAAGCCAGCAAGAAAAATACCTTAACCGGTGGCAAGAAAGACCAAGGAGCAGAAAGATTATGTGGACATGCAGTGGGCTTTGTGGTTCTATGAGTGAAGGTGCCCTTTAATGCAGCAGCTTCAAGGCAATTTCAGAAAGCAATTGAGGCCACAGCACTTCGTGGTCGTAATGTTTCCGAAGAGAGCTCAAGTGGGCAGCCATGGTGTCGAGTGAGGAGAGAGTTCAGAGTTCCACATGTACTCTTTTGCTATTTGCATTGCGAACTAGCCTAGCACAACTCATTCTACTTCTATTGCTATTTTTGTTGGAGTCCTCCCTTCATATTATAGCTTGAAGCAGGTATCTGCCACCTCCTTCACCTTTTGTCCCATTTATTTCATCCACTGCACGTAAAGAATATTCACATGTCTTCTAATCATAGTATCAACTACCCCTTGGAGCTTACTGTTAGCAACCCTACATTCAAGCTACCTTCTCGCAACCTACCAGGCTTAGCTAACTTCCTTACCCTTAGCATTAATCTGAGGTGCAATATGGTGCATCACTAAGAAGCCTAGGCCTCCTATGGATTGGAGGATTTTCAAAGGATTTTTGTAGGATTCTATTCTTAAGGAAATTTTCCTATGATTGATCTTTGGGACATAGAAATTACTAAGGAAAAAAATCCTAAGGAATCCTTTCCTATGCTCCATTCCAAAGGAAGAAAAGAATGAGGTAAAACCTATTGGAAAAAAAAAATCCTCCAGACTCATGAAGCTTCTTTGCCTATGCTAATCCTAACCAAAACAGTTTGCTACCTTGATTAGCTGGCGATGTTGCACGGAAACAACATAGAGAAAGGGATAAGGCTGACGGAACATGCATAGAGCTACAGTTATACCATCTATTTATTTATTTATTTTTATATCAATAATTTTTTTTGTTGTGTTATCTTTAAATTTGTTAAATAAAAAGAATTAGAAGTGAAAACCCATTGATAAACATACTATGCAAGCTATAAAAATTCCTGTATTTTTCATATGGCTATCCAAACGACTACGTTGAAAAATTTCCTTTGTTTTTGAATCCTCTGTTTTGTATAGATATGCCTATTCCATTCCTACGTTTTTTCCTATTCTTACATTTTGGATTCCTGCGTTCCAAAGGAGCCCTAAGAGGGTTGTGCCCAACGAATTTTTTGGGGTTTCATCTCTATAAAAATGGCTAAAATAGTTGCTGGCTTGCCTAGCCTATCACAAGCCCTCCTCCTTTATCTGGGATTGGGACCAACTGTGTTAGGACAACATAGGATATTGTTTATAAGCTAATATAATACAACAACAACAAAGCTTTTAGTCCCAAGCAAGTTGAGGTAGGCTAGAGATAAAACTTCGAGAGACGACTAAAAAAAAGCAACAACCGACAATCAAGGTTCAGGCACGTGAATTGCTAGCCTCCACGAACTCCTATCCAAAGCTAACTCCTTGGCCATATCCCAAATCCTTCAGATCTCTCTTCACAGACTCTTCCCAAATCAAGTTTGGTCTAACTCTGCCACTCTTCACACCGTTTGGCCGACTAACCATCCCGCTAATATAATACAACAACTAGCAATAATTTTTTAAACACAGAGAATGTCAATAGAAAAATTGCTAAATATGTTACAAGCAAACTTCAAGTTTGTTTGGTGGAAAAACAAACCATGTGCTGGTCAATTTTGCGTTTTCTTTTGCAGCATATGGAAACATCTTTCTTTGTCTCCAATACACAGGGGTGTTGTGTATCTTTGTGGTCACTTACAAATTACAAACACCACCACCTCACCAGGAAATAGCCATGAGGGGCTGTGAACCTGTGGTTTACAAATCGGGATAAACTTATCTAATAAACGGAGTAGGTAAGACCTGATCCGAAACAAAAACTCAGCCTGAAGCTGATAACATCAGAATCATCTTTTAAAGCCTGAATTTTACAATCCTTTTTTCAGTTTGATATCATTAATGTTTGTAATTGTAAGTTATTATACGAGATTCATATCATGTTCACTATCAATTATCTTGACTTGACTAAAACCTAGATTAGCTACAACTAACTATGTTACTGTTGTTTGATTTGTTAAACTATGTCACTGTTGTTTGATTCTTTAAACTTTGAGGTTTTGAACCCTATTGTGAATGGTTCCACCTTCTCTCGGATTGGCGTGATTGAAACAAGGAATAGACATATGCATTCAACGATGTAGAGGCTGTAATATTAATACATATTCCCTTGCCCAAAAAAGAAAAACAACCTCTCCTTGTTTGCATTCCCCAATGTCTGGATCCTATGGGTCTGGAGTACAACAAATGTACCATGAGACCCTACATTTATTTATATCATAATGCACAACCGAAGAGAATGGCTAACAAAATGTCAAGAGTGTTTCATTCTTAGATTATAAGTGAAAAATGAATTACCAGTTGGAATAAATAATTATGTAATTACTGACCATGACTGGATGACCAATCTACGCGATTGACTGTCTTAGTGTGACCCTTCAAAGAAACTGAGAGCTTCAATGGCAAACTTTTGCCTGATCCAGGCTTTGGATGGGATCGTAAGGAATGCAAAATGTCAGCTCGGATATTTGAATCAGAGATAAGTCCTGAAAAAAAAATGTGTAAAGAAAATGAGCCAGGTTAAGAAAAATGTTGTTCAAGCAACATAACTAAAAAATTAATCTACAAATACATCGATATCTATATTCAACCCACATGAGATAATCGTTGGATCTTGAGAATGATGGCATTGGCTTGAAAAATAGGCCTTTTAGAACAAAAATGTTGGCTGTATATTTATAGGAGAAAAGGAAACGGGGACTTTTGCTTTCTTGCACAGGTACAACAAGCTATTTATTCGCCTTAGTCTAAGGCCTGAACAATGTTCTCCAAAAAGTTTGAACTATTGGAGACATGTAACCAAACAGGACTAGGTTCATTCTGGGAACCAATACACTATGACCAAATCAACTTATCTCGAAATCGAAACTAATTACAAAAGGATATCCTATACTCGTCAAACATATAGTAACACTTCGATGGCTGGTTGAACAATTAAACCAAAAACCCAAGAATCATCAATTTCAATGTGAGCATAGACGCATGGGAAACAATTTTTGCTTCCAATCGCAGGGGCCAAGATTGCTCACCTGTGAAACTGAACTCTGCTGTTGCCGGTGGAGTAAGCTGTGATGAAGAGTCCACGGATGCCCAAGACGCAGCCAAGAGGGCTCGCTCCCTCTTAGAGACATATCGGCCGCTGGCGAGTGAAGCCAAGTGCGGCGCTTCATTGGGCAGAAGTGATTGTGGTTGCGTGATGGCTTGGGGAAGAGGAGGGAGCCGCGAGTAAGGCTCCCGCCGCAGTCGCTTCGAGGGAGGCGGTGCGACAGGGGCGAGCTTGGCAGCAGCTGGGCCGGAGAATGTTGGATCGTCAGCGTCCTCCTCGGAGGTGGCGCCGTACGCGGCAGAGAGGAGATCCATCCACTCTGTTGATTTTCACAAGCAATTCGAGGTGCGAACTGGACCAGACCGCTGGGTTAAACCAGTACCTTGCTTCGTTTTTGTCTTTTGAATTTTACTAGTAGAGATGGCGCGCCTTTACGCACCGCTAATAAAGAGAGACAACTGAAATTAAGTGTCAGATTAAATCAAATGTAGACAAACAAAGAATGATTTCTAGGGAAACAAAAAATAGTAATGTAGAACTTAAACTCCAAACTTGTGAATGATGATGAGCTCCAAAGTGGTCCTTAGAAGCTAAAATATATTCAGGTCAAACATCATTGTTTCTTTGAAGGAAATAAACTGACAGATAGTGAACTCCAAGGCCATTTGAACATACAAAATTAACTGTACGAATCAACAAACATTCATTTAAATAAATTCAAGAAAAAATAAAATTTTCTGGATTAACCTTCAAATTTTTTCATATTACTACCTCCATTCCAAAATATAAGCATTTCTAGGTTTAGTTAAAGTCAAATTCTTCTAACTTTTACTAATAATATCTAAAAAATTTACATAATTTCTTTTTATGAAAATTATTTCACAATGAATCCAAAAAATATAATTTTTATATGATAAAAAATCATTAATTCTTCATTATTAATGGTCAAAGTGATAAAAGTTTGATTTTGACTAAACCTAGAAATGCTTATACTTTGGAATGGATGGAGTACTAAAGAATAAGGGATGATAATGCATCCAAAGTTGGTAGTCAGGAATTAACCGATGTCTTAAACAAGGTTAATGATTACCAAACAATTATTGCTTGCATACTAAAAGCTTTAGTCAAAAGGGAGAAATTTTGCTTTCCTTTTTGTTTGACATGGTTACCAAACATTTCTTTCAATTAAAAAGAAATAACTGAGACACTATGAAAACTAAATCCAACATGGGATTCAAACTAAGTACTGGTCAGAGGTTAACAAAAATCATTTCTAAAGAGATAAAAGAACAGAGAAATCCTAGGAGTTATAAGTCATATAATTCATATTTACAAAAAATGGTGCATGCCAGTAACATAAAGCTTGTCGAACGAATAAGTAATTAATTAGCAGGGTATTAACAGAAAGGTAAGTTTATTTTGATTTTTCTAAAAAAAAAAGTGTATCTAGTGAACTAAAAAATAATAATGTACAGAAAACAGCAATGATTGTGAGCATAAGACAATCATGTATTACATGCACTATGAATCTGTCTTGTCATATACCTAGATAGGAATGGCATAAACAATATATATATTACACTAATCCTTGAAGAGAAGCAGAACAAACACAAATAGAGTATATGCACATCATGTATCTGACCAACTCAC
>BCLG01000479.1:24269-48961 GCA_001602295.1 Zoysia matrella
ATATTAGAACTAAGCAAATCACTCAACATTTGAAGAAAAATTAGAAAAAAACAGCATGTCACCTCCTCTGCCCGAAATCCAGTAGATCGGCCGGCTTACCGCCGGTATCGGCCGGCTAACCGGGCTAGCCGATCGGCTAGACGCTGCCCCGGCTTACCCGCGGTGCGCACGCGGCTAGCCGCTCCAAGTGCTGCGCCCGCGTACTTATCGCTCCAAGCCGGGCTTATCGGCCGGCTAGCCGCGCTTGGGCGCTGGCTTTTGGCGGCGGACGGGTGGACGGTGGCAGACGAGAGGCAGCGAGTCGCGGACGGCGCGAGGGAGACCTCTCGGACGCGAATGCAGCCTTCTGAAGTTCAGATGAAGTTCAGAAGAGGATAAGGTAAATTTTTTATTTTCGCATATTTACTTTTCCGCATTTTTTGCACTTAAATCTTATAATTTTTAAAAAAGAATTTCACCAAAAATCATGATTTTTTTCTATTTTTTTATATATTTTTTTTGAAATTTGTCAAATTTTCAAATTTCAAAAAAATTTAAAAACGAAACCGAAAACTGCTCCGGTTTTCGCGGTTTTGTTATGACTTTCCCTCACCCTCCCGAACAGGCTGAGCAGCCAAGTCTCTCTCTCTCTCTCTCTCTCTCTCTCTCTCTCTCTCCAGGAAACCTAACCCTAGGTCGCCGGCGGCGGCGGGCTGCATCACGCCCATGTGACATGATTACCGCGCGGGTGACGCGTAGGTGGGCGGCGCAGGAGCTGGCGGCGCGCGGTGCCGCAGGTTCGCGTGGAAGCAGGCGTTGCGTGCAGGTGCTGGCCGGGGAGGAGCTAGGCCATCCCCGCACCATCGGCTGGGCTCCAGAGGCGGAGCCTGTCGGGACAAGCGCCGCCGTCAGGGACGGGCCACGGCCTCCACCTCCACTGTTCCAAGTCCAAGATGAGCGGCCGGCGCTGCTACGAACCTGGAGTGCAATCGAGGCAAAGAGGAAGGAGCAGCTAGCCGTCGACAGTGGATTGTCCAGCGCTACCGGAGACCTGACCGCATTTTGTTCCGTTGTTACTCGGTGAACATGTCTGTGCTGTGGATTGTTAAGGATTAAATTGTTAGCATACCTGTAGCAGATGAATTTTAAGTAAATCTTACCTGCACTTTTTTAGTTTTATTGGTCAGACACTAAAACTGATGTGCATACTAGTCCTGCTCTTTTGTTCTTCTAATAACTGCAAGAGGATTGCCTCAGATGGAGCTCTAATTTGTTTTTCTCCTTGGTGATATTAGGTCACGCAGATGTTTTAGATGGTCGATTTACCGAGAAAAGTAGGGGAAGGTCGGAGTGGCCTAAACAGAATGAAATTTAGTAACAGGAAGTCACAAATGACTCTTGATTTCGAGAATAAAATTTTATTAGTGAGCTGGTAGTTTCAAAATTGTTACTTTTCATTGCAGGATTTCATTTTCCATGTACAGAGATACACTTTTTTGGTACATTTAGAAAGTATATGTGGTGTCAATGTGTTGTTTGTATTATAGGAGCAGGTTTAGTAGAATATGGTTCTACATTAACAAGCTACACACGATTGAAGGAAGCTATGCAAGACTGTTATGGCGAAATGAGAAGGAAGAAGGATGAGTGTGATGCATGGGAGATTACTGGTTAGCCATTATTCAACTACCATTAGCTCTCCTTTATTTTGTATGTTCTTAGAACTATGATATCAGCTGTCATAAGTTGCTCTAGGAAGAAGCTAGAGCATATAAGCAAGGGATAAATTATTCTAATGTTGCGTGCTAGCTTATGTGAAAGAAGTGAATAATCTGGTATGTGATATCAGTGATGAAAGCAAAACTCTCATTTTTTGTACTTTGTATTCAGGACTATGTAGCATATTATTGGGTACATTATTCTTTGCAGTGTAAACTGATAGAATTGTGATTCCCTAGAGGAACTGGCAGCAGAGTTTCAGATGCTTCAGAGTAGATAAATGAGTTTACAATTGATCTTGGTTTCTAAATTGATGTTGCAGTACTGTTAAATTAGTGTTTAAGAATCTCCTGTTTTGGGTGTTTATCCCTCAGGAATCGGGGTACCGGTGCATGTGTTAAGCTTCCTACATTTGTCCTTGGTGTTATACTTCCTTGCCTTGAATCTCTCTTTTTCCCCTCATTTGAATGCAGAATAATTAGCCGAAGGAGTGAGCTGACCCTGTCCTGAGGCAAGAGTTTGCGACATGCAGGTATGCAAAATAAAATCTGATGTATGTTGGTTAATTTCTTCTGTTTTTTCTGCTGGTATTTTAAATTTCTCCTGAAAAGGTTGAGGCATGAGAAACTTGATAATTTGGCTTAGAATTAGTTGAGCCACAATTATAATTGGTATTATCCATTGGCTTAGAATTTAGCTTTACTACATCAATTAGATTGCTTCTGTCACTCCATGTAACTGCCACTCTAGATTGAAAGTGAGGAGCTGGGCGAGGGGCTGGCCGCTCTATCTCACTTGAATATGAGAAAAGGTGCATAACTTTGCAGATTTGCCCTTTTTTAGATGCAACAATTACCTAAAGTAATATGCTTACCTATGACATTTTTAGATTTTGATGCACTAAATGTGAAAGAAGTTTAATAATTCAAGCATATTTGTGTCATTATTATATGGTAATACGCTTCGATAGTGTGTTTCTTGTACAGAAGTTTCAGAGTAGTGGTGATTTCTATCAGAGCTTCTAGCAGAAAACAATCAAAAGAAAAAAAAAGAATTATTTGTTTTGCCTAGAGCCTGCAATCATGAACCACTGCTTGAGCTTGCCGCCCTGCTGCTGTGTGCTTGACGATTTGTGTCCAACCTATTCTAACACTACTGCTACATACATTTCTGTTTTCTCATGCTATAATACTATCTCCTGTTCTGTTTGCTAATTTTTCCATTTCCTTTTTCTTTGTTGAACATTGATTTATACAACTCTGTTAACCATTGATTTATACTGCCTCATTAATCATGAGTACTTCTCTTTTTGTTGCCGCCATTACCTGAAATTAGGCGCTAGGCACTAAGCGAGCGTTAGCCCACCGCCTAGAGCTTAGACATGCCTAAGCGCGCCTAGGCATTTTGCTAAGCGGTGCGTTATTATAGATTTATCCAATATATAGAAGGCGGAAAATAGAAAAGAAATTGAGAAAAGAACAAAATGTGAGATGGGCTACTCACTTCAGGCCCATCCAGACCACAGCTGGCCCATTAACCATCACCTAACCGGCTAACCCTAACTTTTCTACCTACCCACCCAGCCGCCACCACTAGGCACCAATCTCTTCCTTTCTCTCTCTCTCCTAATTCCCTCTCTCGATCTGGTGCTGCGACGTGAAGGAGGTGCCATGCCTGGCAGCTGCAGATCTGTGTCGATGACGGTACGGCGACGGCGGAGAGGGCGGTTGACCGGAATCCGGTGACGGCACGCCGACGGCAGAGCAGGCGGCGGACCCGGATCCAGCGATGGTGGCAGCCCCCACCCTCCAGCTCAAGGTCGTTGTCTCAACCCAGATGACGCGGTGTGTGGCCTCCCTACCTGCAGCTCATGGTCGTCACCTCCAGCCCGACGCCATGCCACGCAGCTTCCGGACGCCTAGGTGCCGCTTATGGGCCTAGGCGGAGTGGTACCCCTCCGCTTCGAGCCTTTGCGCGCCTAAGCGAGCGCCTAACGCCGCTTTTTTTTTTCAGGCCTGAAATTTTTTAGAAAATGCCTCACGGAAATCTGCATTATTTCAGATTTCAGAGTCAAATGAGCTCCTAATTATGTAGCACACCAGTAAGGATTTTGTATGATGTTTACCAATGGTTAGTTTTCCGAATATCTTTCTATTATGGACTTATAGTATAAAGCCAAGTTTCTATTCACTTCCAGATTTCATTACAGCCATCAAATATTGTAAACTCAAGCCTATTATTGATGGTGAGCTTAGCTCGGCTGGCTATAAATTTGTACATTGCATCTTTTGGGCTTGTTACATTTGCTTTGCTTAAGTACCTTCATTTGGTTCCTACTGCTTAAGTACCTTCAGTACCTTCATTTGCTTTGCTTAAGTATCTTCAATTAATTTTATCACTTAGGACACATCTCACACAAAATTAGAAACTAATACTATCAATTACAACTGCAGGTATAAGAAAAAAAGGAGGCTTCCAACCTGAGTAATTTTATCATCTACATACACAAACACACAACCAGACACCCTTCTCTGCTTAGAGCTAGAGTCATAGTATAGTAAAATTTCATTGATAATTGTTTCTGTTTTAGTTTCGATATTTAATGTACATTATTGTAAAACACATGGTGATATGATAATATATTTGTCAAACACTATTTATATATGTTGCTTATATGTTGGGTGGTCTAAAATGAGGATGGATTTATTCACTTTCTTAGTGCCATATAATCATTTTCATAGATCTGGTTGATGTGGCTATCTAATCTGTGACAATATGTATCCAATGTGGCAACAATTTGTGACTTTTTTCTTTCATTAACATTGGGCTTTGGCGGGCTTCAGCGGGCTTGAGGCTATTCTATGACGGTTAAAAAATGTCATAGATGAGACGTTTTAGTTAAAATGTCACGTGTGTTAATCTGTGACGCTCAATACATGACAAAATCAAAAAATGTCACATATATTACTTTATGACGGTATTTTGCTAATCTATGACGAAATTTGTATGTCATGGATAAATGATTTCTTGTAATGTGTGCGAGCAGTTTGTGACTTTGATATGTGTTTCACATATGTCACTGTTGGTCAGCCAGGTTTATGTCATGGTACAATACACTAGTACCATGTTGTTCGAGTAGATGACATGTTGTTCGAGTAGATGAGGAGTACTTCTCTCATCTCGCTCAAGGTACATTTATTTTCAGTGTGTGAATTTTATATAGTATTTCAATTCATAATGCTTACAAAATTTTTCTCTATGTGTAGGCAAGTATTATGTCATGGATGCGGGCTATCCTAACCGTTCGGGTTGTCTAGCTCCATATAAAGGCGAACGATATCACTTACGTGAGTGGCATAGAGATATGGAACCTACAACGCCAAGAGAAGTTCAATAGGATGTGCTCATCTATTTGTGTTGTTTTTGAGCGATCATTTGGACTTTGATAGATGAAATGGCAAACCCTTTATAAAATGTCAAAATATTCTATGCTAACAAAAAAGAAGATTATTACTGTCACTTTGGTTCTTCATAATTTCATTCGTGAGCATTTAAGTGGCGACGTGGACTTCGAATTGTGATAGAGATCTAGATTTTGTGCCTACAATTCCTGATAGATGCAACAAGTATCCAGTATTGCAACATGTCTCCCATAATTCAACATCAAGTGCTTGCTTTATTACAATCCATGCTTTTCGTGATAGCACAGCAACTTCACTCTCCTTTGCATGGAATTAAACTATATAATTATTGTAATAATTATTTTCATAACAATATAGCATTTCTATAATGTTTTATTATTTTTATAGAAAATTTATAAAGCTTCTGATATGTTTTATATAGTTTTCCCCCCTATACAATGGATGTTAGTTCTGTTCGACATCAACGTTTGGAGAAAAAAAATCAGATGACATACTCCATAAATGTGTCATATGTTCAGTACTGCACAGAGCTTGCACACAATGAATAAAACTGATTTATTTATTTATTAACGTAATTCAGCTAACCAAGGGTAATAATGGCAATCAACCAATAAATTATTTTTTTGAAGCTAGAGTCATCCATCTAATCAAACACCTTCAAACATGACTTCAACTCCATAGAAGAGTTGCTCCGTCAGGGAGTTTTGGAGCAGAGCTGCCTTATGATAGAGTGGAACCATGCTAAACACGCTTTTAGTAATTTGCTACTCTTATGGATTGTTCAAAATAATTTGTTATCCTACCAAGTGCACTTAAAATTTTAGATTGTTAGAGTATAAATGAATTGCCCACTTTTTTTTATCATCTTAAGCTTTTGAGAACAACTGGTTGGTGCATGCAGCTAAATATGTTATCAGAGCCAGACGTCTCGAGTTCGAATCCTGACGGACACGATTTATTAAAATAAAATGTAGCCTACTCCTATCTCATGTTTGCGCTTACGACAGTTGCACTTCAAAAGTGTTTGAGTATAAGTGAATTGTCTAACTTTTTCTATCAAATTAAGCTTTTAAAGTCAATTAGTTGGTGTATGACACTCAATATAGACAATTTTTTTCATTTAGAAATTTACCACTATTGTACCTTAGTGCCATATAAGCGCCATTTCATAATTTTTAACAATGGTGACATGAAAAGAAAGATAGAAAATGACAAGAGTACCCCTATACACAATTAAACTATGATTTCCCTCTGTCACCGCCCATGAACACAACTAAATCTCAGCTATGCCTGATTGATTCCTCACGTTGCAGCCATCGAAATCCACTTGCCTCGCCCAGCGTCACTTGCTGCTCATGTTTGTAGTCGAGGTGAATGCATAGAAAGGCTCCACCATCTAACTGATCCTATGGTAAAAGTGTAATTTGTCATCTCTTATGCGGGGCAAAAAAGTCATTTTGTTAGCCTAATCCATATAAGCATGCTTAAGTGGTATTAATAGTGGTAAAATTCTAAATAACTCAGATTAAAGTATCTAAAATTCTAAGTATCATGAGAAGGATAGCAAATCAGTTTGTTACATCCTGAAGAGTGGCAAATCTCTAATTATCCCCATAAAAAAATCGGATAATGACGGAGCACAGCATAACAAAAACAGAGAAGGGCACATAATCCTTTTTTCACGTGTCTCACCACGTCCCGCGCACCCACTGTAAACTTCATGACTTTTGATGTTTCTTAAAATGTATGAATGGATTTTGATAATTAAACGAATACCATATGTAATTTATAATATCTATATAATCACCACCCACTAATAATCATTAATGCTGGATTCTCAACGCGCCACATCATCTTTATTTGAACCGTTGGATATCCAGTAACTTTGCATCCGGACCATTCTTTACTTGCTCTTCCCTGGCCCGTCCACCCGACTCCTGCCCACGCCCGCTTCTCTTCGGTTCCCCTCCACCAGCACCCACCCAGCGCCTCGCAGAGAGGGGGGCTCACCGTGTGAGCTGGCGCCGCCTCCTTTGGCTTCGTCCACCCCCATCACTGTGGCTGCACCTCCCCCTTCCCCGTCTCCTGCCCGAAATCCACACACCTTTTCCCCTCATTCCCTGACGACGCGTCTCCCCCTTCCTCCTCTCCTTGCCCAGATTTGTGCGTGCGCCTTTTTCCCTCCTTCCCTTTTGGCCACACCAGTAACTTGCCGCCTATCTCCACCCTTCTCCGCCGCAGCGTCCAGTTGTCTGCCACCGTCCAGGAGCAGCTCACGCTCTGCTGTGCAGGAACTGCTCGCGCCGCCACCGTCCAAGAGCTGCGCGCGCGCATCTTGCCCCAAGTGTTTGGGTAAAAGTTGCATCAGTACTCCCTAATCTTGTGTGCTCCGATCCTGCAAGTTACCCGTCTGATTTTTCTTTTCCCATTTCATGTAGAAATTGAAGCTTATTGGGTCATTTATATCAAGAAAGGTTGGTAAAATATATTTAAACTTGCTAGAAATAAACTGTACAGTCAAAACTGTTTAGCCCGTCTTGCCCACCATGCCTTTCGGAAGATGTTTCCTACAGTCCTACTATGCAGGTAAATTTGGGAATACTTTAATGGCTGTTGATGCTAGATGTCCCGAAGGCATTTGATTCTGTTTCATGGTCCTTCCTCCTTGAGGTGTTGCAACATCTGGGATTCGGAAGGCGGTGGTGCAATCTCATCAGTTTTCTACTCTCTTCTTCCTCCACACAAAATTCTTAGTGAATGGTCAACCGGGAAATATCATGCATCATCATAGGGGTCTTCGTCAGGGAGATCCCTTGTCCCCTATGCTATTTATCCTAGTAATAGATGTGCTTAATTCTCTGGTGGCGCATGCAGTTCAGGAGGGTTTTCTCTAGGAACTAGCTGTCTAGTAAGCTCAGCATCGAATCTCATTTTATGCTGATGATGTTGTGATGTTCCTACGTCCTACGACCAACAACAAATGATCTAACATTAACCAAGCAGCTGCTTGAGGTTTTTGGTCACTGTTCAGGTCTCAAAACTAATATCGCCAAGAGCTCGGTAATCCCAATACACTGTTCTGAGGAGGACAGAATGCGTATTTCAGAAATTATGACTTGTGAGGTTAAGGATATCCTTTGCACTTTCTTGGGCCTTCCCGTCTCGGTTCGGAAACCAACCAAGGCTGATTTCCAATTGCTTATCGACAGAGTCGCCGATTATCTCCCACATTGGAAGGCCTCTCATATGAACAGGGCAGGGTGTCTAATCATAGTCAAAATAGTGCTTACAGCTGTCCTTATTTATTTGATGTTAGTGCTTCATCTGTGTAACAGCCCATGTTTTAAACTATCAAATTGGAATAAAAGTTTAAGTTTGAAACATGTTCTTTGGCTGTTATTTGGATCAAATGTTTTTCTGTTGGGCTGCTATATGTTTTGGCTCTGAAATTCCTTCGCTTTGTGCGGTCCAAGCAGGGGAACAAGCGGCCGATTTGGCCTGCTAGCAGCCTGGGTTGGGTGTCAGCGGGAGCCGTCGATCTCCTTGGATTGGACAGCTGTGGCATATCGCCACCAACCCCCGCCCCAGCAGGACCCCATATAACCGCGCGCAGTCCGGCTTGCCCTACCGCGCGTTGCTGCAAGTCGTACACCGTGCAGCTCGCCAACCTCTTCCTGGCGCCAGGCGGTTGGAGCAAGCACCGCTTGGAGGGCCTCCCGTCGCCGCCGTCCTTCCTCTCGTCGATCATCCTTGGTGCCTGGAAGCCTGTGAAGCAGCAGTGGGCACCGGTCCTTCTGAAGAGCTCGGGAGCAGCGGCAGTTTAGAGTCTCGGTGTTTGGCCGCTTAGGTGAGTTTCCTTGGCAGTGATTGGTAAGTTCTGGCACGCTTGGTCGGCAGGCAGGTTTCTACCGTTCGGTGGTTCAGGTGCCTGGATCGGGAGGGCTTCGATCTGATTGTTTCTGCAAGGAAGTTTCGGCCGTCGCTGTCGTCATCTGGCTAGTTCTGTCAATTCATCGTCATCGTTGCTTAGTATTATTATGTTAATTTATGCTTAGTCTTGCTTAATTGCATATATTTACGACACTTTACACTTGTCAATATAAAAATAGGATTTGTGTTAAATGCTTTTGAACCGTGATTCAAATGCGTGAGTTTTGCAAATAAATCTATATTTACTTATCGGGATGTTATACCTCGGGTATCTACGAATCACCTTCTACAGCACAGCCCACCTGCGGCCTGCGATCCTCCAACGGCTCACCAAAAACTTCGCAAAGCTGGCCCGGCCGCAGCACTCGGGAAGCCTCGCCAAGGCTCGAAGCCGAGGCGGGCGCAATCGCCCCAACCCTCAGGGGTCGGAACCCGCTCGCCGACCGCAACGAAGCGATCACTACTCCAACCATCATGTCGATTCAAAATTTCTGACGACGTACAGTTCCTCAGAGGAGATAAGCATTCTGAAAGATTCCACAACTACCCGGCTGGGCGAGAAACAACTCACCGGGCGGTAAAGCTAAACAGTAAAGCAACCTTGTTTCCCCACAGTGAACAAAGATATGAACGGAGGGCGCCGATCGTCTGCCTCGAACGCTAGAGAGCATGATTTACTGAAGACCGTGGCCCCACCTGTCAAGGGGTCATCCGTTTCCGTAGGCGGCAAGATGCTCAAACCATGGTTCGGTTACCCCAACCATGGTCCGGTGAAGACAACCCAGATCTGGCCCTATAAATAGGGCACCCGGGAAGCTTGAGAGTAAGAAAGAAAGAGAGCAAGGAAGAGAAGAGAAAAGCAATACGTAGAGAAAAGATACACATCACTACTTGTAAACAACCCCCACCACGCGAGCTTGGGACTCTCGGATCCGTCCGGAGCCCTTCCGCATTGTACTTTCATGTTCTTAAGATTCATACGACCGATCTCTCATCCTTGGATGTAGAGTATTACACCTCGAGGCGGCCTGAACCAGGTTAACCTTTGAGTCTCGCTTGTAGACTAGGCCATTCGATTCCGAAAATGCACGATCCCCTGCTCGATCGTATAAATTTACTGTGTCGGTGTACGAAACACCGACAGTTGGTGCGCTAGGAAGGGGCTTTCGGTGCGTTTTCGTTCGTTGTTTCCATAGCTTCGATCTTCGCTTTAGTCGGAGATTTCTCCATCTCTTAACTGTTTTTCAGGGATTTCGCGGTTGCCATCGCTCGCGATGGTCGATCGTGGAACATACCCACTTTCGTTGCTGGCCAGGCCTTCCGCTTCGGGAGCCTGGACTTCGTCACCGACAACGGCGGCGAGCTCCACCTTCAGATCCCGCGAAAGCGGCGTTCGCCTAAACGTCGCTCACCTCGACGCCGTCTTCTTCGTTCTTCGCCTCACAACGTGTTAGGCCACGACCCTTCCCGTGAGTGCTTCATGTTGCATGCCAAAGCCGCAGAGGACGAAACCCTCGGCAAGGCAGCACATGACGATCCTTCTCCGCGCTGTCACGCTCTCACTGTGGTTGAGGACGCACTCCGATGCAAACTTGCGACTGGGGGTGATTCGAAGGGTAAGGGTGTCGCCGCGACTAGAGGTGGTGCTCGAGCCCGAGCCCGCACTGCTTATCAACAGATCATGGACAGTGGTATGCCTGCCTTTGATACACCTTACGAGAATCTGGTGGCGGCGGTCTGTGTCCTTTATGAATCTTCCACACCCGATAATTCCGTTCTCAAAGAGACTTACAATCATCTCTGCGTCTACCTTGACGGCGCTCTGCAACAACCCGAACTATCTCTTCGCCAGGACTCCGACGCACATAGCTCCTATCAACCGAGTGCCGATTGTCGAAGCCGTACTCGCGGCCATCGCCGCGGACGGGCTGAGACTCGAAACCCCGACCATCCGGTCGGCAACATCCACCACCGCTTGGGGGAGCATCGTGATGCTCGTCACACCATCGAGGCATGGAGACATGCCAGGAGTGATCGCTACTCCAACTCCGGGCGCGACCGGTCCCCGAGCGACGTCGACGACGGCGCAGCTACGACGACGCTCGGAGCGTCAGCCCCGATGACATCGGACCCTGAGCGTTCGGGGCCCGCATCCGAAGAGCCGGCTTCCCCGACAAGTTCCACACTCCAACCAACATCATACGGTACACTGGCGTGACAAATCCCTCCCACTGGCTCGAGGACTACCGCCTCGCATGCCGGGCCGGTGGCGCCGATGACCTCTTCGCCATCCAGTACCTACCGCTCTTCCTGTCCAATTTGGCCAGGGGGTGGCTCGAACACCTTTCGAGGGACAGCATCCACGACTGGGCTGACCTTTGTCACGCCTTCGTCGGCAACTTTCAGGTGACCTATACCCGCTCGATAACTCCTAGGATCTGAAGAACAGCAAACAGAAGCCCGGCGAGTCCCTCCGAGACTACATGCAAAGATTTTTGCGCAAGCGAAATGAGCTGTTCGACGTCAGCGACGCCGACATCATCAACGCCTTCACCTGCGGCACGATATCTAAGGCGCTCATCCACAAGATGGGGTGTAAAACCCTCGGACGGCGCGCGCCCTTCTCGACACCGCCCCTAAACATCGAAAATTTGCGTCGTTTTTACGCATAATAAAGCTATTCAAATCTCTATGCATCTCATTTGTATTTTATCCGCTAACTGTGTCTTTAGCAGTGAAGTGCAGTCAGCTCACCTACACTCCTCTGCCCGAGGGAAGGATCGGAGCGACCGACCCGAGGATCAGAAGGCCCTGTGCCTCGTTAGCCTTAACTAAGTTCTCGCACCTTAGTCCCGAAAGGACTCCGCGTCCTGATGATTGGCTCTATGCCTCCCCATTACTAAGGCTCAACGCCTACCACGTTTCCTCGGGGACCGACCCACCGGGTCGTGACTCGGTGCACGAGTGACTTGGCCTGACTTTCGCGGACTATGAGCATTTTCGTTCAATGCAATCCTCGCGGCTAACGGTCCGACCCGGTGTCGGTGACGCTCTACGGTCCGAGCCCGACACTCGACCCTATGAGCTATACCCGACCCAGTCACCTGACCAACGCCCAATGGAACGCAAAGAACAATGTGAAACGCTTGACGTCAGAAAGAGTCGGAAACATAAACAACCTCGCGAACAAGTGAAGTTCACAGATATCACTACAAGCTGCAAGCAAGAACATCTAAAGGGAAGGCAGGCGGCCGAAGCGCTCCTTCATCAGGGTCGACCGAAGGAAGCAGCTGATGATCTCTTGCGCCTGAGGCTTAGAGTCCTCAAAAAGTTTCGCTAACGCCTCACCTGACGTCCCCGAGGTGAAACCCTCGGCAATGCGCCCGAGGTCGGCGGATTGAAGGTACGCCAGCATCAATGATGCTCCGTCCCGCAGAGCGACGAGCAACTCGGTGCGGACCAGCCCCGACAGCATCTCTAGCACACGGGATGCCGGCTCCACCGACACGCTCGCGTCCCAAGTGTCGTCGAAAACTTGGTGCACCAGCGTTCGGACCGACGACAGCAGCCTCCGGAGCTCCAAAGCCACGCCTGCACCTCAAAATTTCAGGAACCAACCTCCTTAATAAACTAACAAGTCCACTTGTTACTTACCCTCGTGATCCTTCTGCGCAGCCTCGGTGGCCGACCGCTCATTGGCTAGGTCCTGTTGAAGCTGAGCCATCGACGCCTTAAGTGAAGCAGACAGCTCCTGCAGCTTCGCCAGTTCCACCATGTACTTTCCTCACCTCAGCCTCCAACACGCCAAGGCGAGCCTCTGAAGTATCACGGCTTTCTAAGGCAAGACGGCATAGCTCCTCCAATCGCTCCAACGCGCCGTCGGCCGCCTTCTTGGCCTCCTCGGCCAAGCGTGTCCGGTCCTTCAGCTTTCGGATTTCCCGGGCGCTACGGCTGAAGTAGTCGGTAGAGCAGCCGAAGCAACCGGCAAAACGGCCGGAGCGGTCGACACCGCGACCGACACTGCCTGGGTAACAGCCATCGCGGCCGAGATGGTCGGCGCGGTCACAGGCGTCAAAGGAGATGCCGGCTCAGTCAAAGGTCCGACGATGACAGTACTAGGGCCGACCCCTTGATCCAGAGATCTAGTGCCCAGTACAGCTAGGATGCCAACTTCTTCAGCCGGCACCACCACAGGCGTCGGAGCATGTGACGGAGGAACACCCTCCTACAAAACACAGATAAGCATTCCAATCTGGCCAATACCTTTATCATGTATCAAACTAACAAATACAGGCAAAACGACTTACCAGCTGATCCGCCTGATGCTCGGCATCCAGAGGGGCTGGTCCTTTGCTCGTGTCAGCAAGAGCGTCACCCTTCAGGAGGCGCGAAAGGCGTCCTCACGCCGTCCTCCGACAGCTCTGACTGGAGGATCTCCCGCGTTGTGTCGAACCGCCCAGAGCGACCGACGGTTACAATTCCTAGACGTCGCATCCGCCGTCCACCTGGAGGTGGCGGAGCCGTCCGATCATTGGGACTATGACCAACGATCCGTTACTCACACCGTGAACCGATTCACGAGTCGGGACTAACGAGAGGTCGGGCGAGCTCCCGACCGGACCGACAGCTGTCCGGGACGCTGATCATGGGAAGATTGGCCCGACCGGTCCAACCTGCCGATCATGAGCAGAGGCTGGCCAAACCGGCCCAATCTAGGCATTTTTCTTAGCACCAGGCTAATGACGAAAATTAGCTTCCGACCGACCTCTGCAGTCAGGAATTGCCTTCACGACGCTTCAGCCCACGACCGACCCTTCGGATCGCTCGGGGGCTACGCCCTACGGGAGCGCTCGTGTGCCTTCGTAGGATCAACCATCAACGAGTGATGGTCGGTACGACATTTCAGCCCACGACCGACCCTTCGGACTGCTCGGGGGCTACGCCCTACAGGCACACTCGCGCCCCCCGTAGGATCAACCATCAACGAGTAATGGTCAACACGACGCTTCAGCCCACGACTGACCCTTTGAATTGCTCGGGGGCTACATCGTACCGGCACGCTCGCGCGCCTCCGTAGGATCAACCTTCAACGAGTGATGGTCGTCGTGACGTTTCAGCCCACGATCGATCCTTCGGATCGCTCGAGGGCTCAGAGGCTACGCCCTATGGGCGCGCTTGCGCGCCTCCGTAGGATCAACCATCAACGAGTGATGGTCGGCACGACGCTTCTGCCCACGACCGACCCTTCGGATCGCTCGGGGGCTATGCCCTATGGGCACACTCGCGCGCCCCCGTAGGATCAACCATCAACGAGTGATGGTCGGCACGACGCTTCAGCTCACGATCGACCCTTCGGATTGCTCGAGGGCTACGCCCTACGGGTGCGCTTGCGAGCTCCCGTAGGACCAGAACAAGCTGTGAAGACAGACAGCCTAGCGCCGTCTCAACAGAGGTTGCAAACGGCGTAAGGCTCGGAGGCTAGTATACCCCGGGTATCTACGAATCACCTTCTACAGCACAGCCCACCTGCAGCCCGCGATCTTTCAATGGCCCACCAAAACTTCACAAATCTGGCCCGGTCACAGCGATCGGAAAGCCTCGCCAAGGCCCAAAGATGAGGCGGGCGCAATTGCCCCGACCCTTAGGGGTCGAAACCCGAGCGATCGGGACCCTAGCGGTCGGACCTGCTCGCCGACCGCAACGAAGCGATCACTACTCCAACAATCACGCCAATTCAAAATTCCTGACGACATACAGTTCCTCAGAGGAGATAAGCATTCTGGAAGATACCGCAACTACCCGGCTGGACAAGAAACAACCCACCGGGCGATAAAGCTGAACAGTAAAGCAACCTTGTTCCCCCACAGTGAACAAAGGTACGAACGGAGGGCGCTGATCGTCTGCCTCGAATGTCAGAGAGCATGATTCACTGAAGACCATGACCCCACCTGTTAAGGGATCATCCGTTTTTATAGGCGGTAAGATGCTCAAACCATGGTCCGGTCACCCCAACCATGGTCCGGTCAAGACAACCTAGGTCCGGCCCTATAAATGGGGCACCCGAGAAGCTTGAGAGTAAGAAAGAAAGAGAGCAAGGAAGAGAAGAGAAAGGCAACACGTAGAGAAAAGATACACATCACCACTTGTAAACCACCCCTACCACGCGAGCTTGGGACTCTCGGATCCGTTCGGAGCCCTTTCGCATTGTACTTTCGTGTTTTTGGGATTCATACGACCGATCTCTCGTCCCTAGACGTAGGGTATTATGCCTCGAGGTGGCCCGAACTAGATTAACCTTTGAGTCTCGCTTGTAGACTAGGCCATTCGATTCCGAAAATGCACGATCCCCCATCCGATCGTATAAATTTACTGTACCGGTGTACAAAACACCGGTATTACTATTTAGTAGAGGTAGGCTGGAGTATGAGATGCTAGAAAACTTTTGGAAAGTCCTTATGAGCGTACCTGTGACGGGTACAACAAGAAGATCTGGGCTGGGATCTTTCTGTGAGACTTGTTGGTGGTTGGAGTTGAGGTTGGAGAGAGTGCCTGTCACGGCAATTAAGCATCGAGTCCTTCGAGCTTCGTACCCTCAGTAGCCAACCATGCACGCCATGCGATTCTGTATGGGTAGTTAGCTTGATCTTGAAGCTTACCGAGACTGGATGCTTACTTGTGGACTGGCGGTGTTGTGTTAATGTGGGTCGAATTGCGATTCCATACATGAGGTCGAGATACCCCACCTGATCAGTGGTAGGCTCCTCACAACTCTAGGACCCAGTTGCATAAGCGGTTGGGATCTCTATCCTGGAGAATGCATAACGCCAGTTAAAGCTTGTGGATGGGTCTTCTGTGGTTGTTATGTCGAGGGCTGCGGTCGCGGTCCTTGCTATGGTGGATACACTCTGCAGAGTTACAGTCAATACGCATTGCCACATCCTTTAGAAGGACATTGCCTGAGTTTCCTCGATGAGTAGTTTTGTTTTCTTCTCTCTACCTTTGTTTTAAATGTTTTGGACTCCGGCCTTTGAGCTGTGGCCACATGTGGAGATTACACCGGCATTTAAAATGAACCCCGTTAGAGATAACGGAGATCGCTGCGAGGCAAGATAATAAAATTAGACCTTTTTAATATAAAACTTCTTGCGTCTTTAAAAATAAAAATATTTTAAACTTGCATTTATCACTTGAGCCAACTTTACCCTTCAAACTATCCCTTGCATGCATACATTGTTGTTAAGCAGTACGCGGTTTGCTGAGTCTTAGTACTCACGGCTTCCTATATTGTTGTTTTCAGAGGATAACCACATCTTCAACTTCGACTACATCTTAGATGGTTCGTGATAAGTTTCTCCTGCGCTTTAATGCCTGTGGATTCGATGGTTCACCGTCACTATCTTGCTGATGCTTCTGCTACTACTTTTCGGTATATTTTCCGATAGATATATTTCTGCTTTGAGATAATTCCGGCCTGCATGCTGATGGACCCCATTGAAGGACAAATTTCTAATAAGTTTGCATAATCTTGCTAAACTTTGTCTATCGTATCTTGTTTAATATTTTTGTTATGGTTTATCAATTGATCGCTTGTGATATTGTGCTTGTCAACCTTGTGGGATTGGCATTGTTATGGAAGATCGAATCTTATCGAAAGGTAAGAAATCCTAGTCTTTACAATCTTATCGAAAGTTATTGATAGGATCCGATGGGGATTTTTTTGGAAAGGGCAAGAGGCAGCAATTGGCAGATGCTGTCTAGTGGCCTGGAATCGGGTTCAGCGGCCTTTACAGTATGGTGGACTTGGCATTCATAATCTAGAGGTGCTGAACTTGCCCCTTTGTTTGCGCTGGCTCTGGATGGAGAAAACGGCTGCCCCACGGCCTTGGGAAGGACTTTCGGTTCAGGTGATGCGCAATGCACGAGCCATGTTTCATGCGACAGTGCTCTCTAGGGTGGGTAATGGGCTGGCAACTAAGTTCTGGACTGATCGCTGGCTGGATGGCAAGTCCTTTTCTGAAATTGCCCCTCATCTAATCGCCACCATTCCAAAGAGAGCTATCAAGCAGCAAACAGTGTCAGAGGCCGTCACAAATAGGGCATGGACGACTGATATAAGAGGTGCTCTTACTGTACAAGTTTTAGTTGAATACCTTCGGGTTTGGGACTTGGTCTAGGAGGTTCATCTGGAACCGGACATTGTTGATCATCATGTATGGCGCTTCACCCTGTTTGGGGACTGTTCGAGCAAGTCAGCTTATGCAGCCTTCTTCATTGGCACGATCAGATTCGCACCCTGGAAGAGGATATGGAAGACAGCACCCCTGCACAGTAAGTTCTTCATGTGGTTTGGCTATCAACGATTGATGTTGGACAGCCGATCGACTTGCGAAACGGAACTTACCGTACCCTGCGACTTATCTGTTTTGTGACCAAGAGGAGTCAATTCATCACATTCTGGTGTCCTGTGTCTTCACTAGGCCGGTCTGGTTCTTGGTCTTACAGCACCTTGGCTTCAACTCCTCCGCCCCACAGGCCACAGGCCACAGTCCGTCGTTTCTCTAGTTGGTGGAGCGAGGTGAGGTATTCCCTCCCAAAGGAGCTCAGGCGGGGATTTAACACCCTTATCATCCTTGTCGGTTGGGTAATTTGGAAACATCTCAATGATTGCGTTTTTAATGGAGCTCGGCCAGATGTCACCTCAGTTCTCCGGACAATTGACTAGGAAGCTACCTTTTGGTGCATGGCCGGTAGTTTACAGATGCAGTCCTTGTTCTCGAGTTCGTTGAGCACTTTATCTATAGCTATGTGATGTTTAGGAGGTGGCGCGCACCTAGTTGTTAAGGTGTTCTGTGTGTGTTAGGGAGGGAATGATAACCCCTCCTTTGTCTTTTGTACTTCGGATTTTTGTCTTTTTATTAATGAAATGATGCGGGATCTCCTACGTATCTGAGAAAAAAAAATGTTCATATTAGAGCATGCTTCAGCAAAAAGAGTGATAATGTCTTCAGATTCTTCAAAAGCATGCTATTATCACCAAATAATCAAATATAATGTCTGCTGCTTTGGTAGATGAATGCTTTGATAGATGAATGCTTTGATAGATTAGAAGGTAACGAAAAAATTTACTTAAAAACTGAATTAATATATTGTTTTATGACTCCCTGTAATATGATGTGAAGTATGGAGTTTCTTCACCCTATGTGATATGCATTGAAGTGTCTCTAACTATATGTCCTGAGTGTTAAAATGTGTCTGCTATATTGCACAACCTGCTTGTGTTGTAACAAGCACTTAGTTGTTTCAATTTGTTATTTATCAGGACATATAATTTGTTAAATCTTTCACGTGGTTGCCATTCTTTTCAGGGAAGCAACAACCAGATATCTCTATTTGAGAAGATGATGGTCTGTGTTGCGCAGGAGTACAACTACTACAGAGATGTTACTGCTGGTCTACGAGTATTTGTAGATCAACTAAATGAGAAAAATTAAGGTTTTGATGAGCATATATTGCAGAATGACGCCTTAGATCAACTGGTGATTGACTTTGAGGCGGTGGTGTCCAAGCTTGATAAGCATGTTTGTCTCTTAGAGAAGAAAGTCAAGTCTACCTACCACACTGTTTCGACCCAATAACTCCTTTCTAACTGAGAACATGTTGTAGATCTTGTGCTTTTTTTTCATTACGCATTGAGCTTATCTATGTAAAATTTTAAACTATGAAAGAAAAAGTTCATGCAATAGGGGGCGTAATTTAGTTTCAGTAGAAATATGCCCCTGTTAAATCTGAAGTTGAACTGGCATTCATCTGTGCACATTCTATCAAAATTCCTTAAAAAAGAAAAAAAGGAAATCCATGGAATCGACTGCATAAGATTGGTCAATAATATGTGGACACTGAGGAAACTGGAGTGAAGCGTCAACGGACCAAGGCTAAGGACTAGCTAGAGAGTTCATAGGATCGCTGGTACTATTAAGGGGTCAAGTTATTCGTTCTCGAGTCATATAAGTGTTAAGAGGTATGAATACTCTTAGTAACCTCAGAACACACTAAAGATGGCAGAGGAAGCAAAGCTAGCAAAGCCGAAGTCAAGTTGAAGAAGAAGGCCCAAGGTTTCATTTATATAAGAGTCATCGGACAGTCCGGTGAGGTCACCGGACAGTCTGGAGAGCCAAAAGATGTGAAGTCGAACAGAGAAGCTCTCTAGAGTCGAAGTGAAGATGTCACCGGATAGTTCGGTGGGTCAGTGACGAAACAGTCCGGTGAGTTTGAATACGAAGTCTAGAAGAGGTGTCTCTGGAAGTCAAAGTGACAGTAATCGGATAGTTCGGTGATGATATGCACCGGACAATTTGGTGTCATATGGAATGCATTCTAGATAGGATGTTTCTCTAGTCTGCTGACAGATGATGTAATTGGACAGTGGTGTACGGGACAGTCCTGTGTGAAGAGTCCCCGGACAGTCCGGTGACTGCTAAAAGCAGTCAGCTGTACGATATCACATTACAACGGTTGTTTCTGGGCTTGGAGCCTATTTAAACCGTGGAGAGGGACGTTTTGCAGTGTGTCTGAGGTCTGAATTGCTGAAGCAAACTTATGAGAGGCCAAGGGACACCATACACTTCTAAAGCTTGTAGGCTTTAAGAGGAGTGATCTTTGCCTATTACTCTTGGTTTGGCAGCCTAGATTGGCTAGGAGTCGGTGTTCGAACTTTCGAGAAGATTGTGGAAGATGACCCTGAGTTGTGAGCAGTTTCGGGTCCCTCGCTCAAAAAGAACATCAAGAGGGAGCACCGGAAGCCTTAGAGGGTTTCGCTAGCGCGAGGGTAGTGTTTGCTACAGTCGGGCCGCCAGCGACTTCGCTTTGAGAAGTGGAGCATACCTTTGAGAGCACCGTTTCAAAAATGGTGGGAGAGACTTATACTCCGATGGGAGTGGTCCAATGAGTATTGAGGAAATGCATCAACCTTCCGAGACCTCAAGAAAATCGCTGAGGGTTCTCTTAACTCTCTTTCCTTTTCGCATTTCATCTTGTTGAGTAGAGTAATAGGTTGCTTTATGATTCTTTTTGGTGGCTATCATGCTAGTGTTTGCTTGTCTTTATCTTACCACTAGCGTTGCTAGTGGTCTTACCACTAGCATTCCTATTGTCGTAGTTTGATTTGTAACAAATTAAATTCTATAAGTCCATCGATTCAAAGCCCTCTTCTCGGTGTTCTTGATCATTTCAAATGGTATCAGAGCCAATTGCTTATTTTCAGAATTTACCATTGTGAGTAAAGATGCCGAACGGGATAGAACATCTACCCATGTTCGATGGGGACGATTACTCTCATTGGAAGGCCTGTATGTAAGCCTACCGAGAATCATTCGATGGGAAAGCATGGCAAGTAACCAAAAACACTACAAAGGCAAATGAGAGATTTGATCCTATTTTTATCAAGTACAATGCAAAGGCCAATAATGCTATCTTTGGGTGCATCTCTAAAAATATCTTTTCTAGAATCAATGCATCTAGTACCACTAATGAAATATAGTCTCAATTGCAAAACATTCATAAGGGCTCCGTTGAGGCTAAGGAAGAGCGTTATTATGTTCTTAAAAACAAATATCGCTATGTTGCCGCATGAAAAAATTAACGATGTTTACTCCGACGAGAGTGGTACAACGAGGATTAGGGGAAGGCGCCATCCTTCTGAAACCTCGGATAAAATCGCTGAGCATCTGTATCACCCTTCTCTTTACTTATTGCATTTACATTCTTGCAAGGAGTGTGATAGGTTGTTTAGTTGCTTCTCTTGGTGGCTCTCGTGCCGGATTGCATACTAGCTTGATAGGTTGTCTTCTAGCCTGTTTTACTCTTCTCTAGACCTTCTTGCTAGGAGTTGCTTGCTAGTTTTGCTAAAAACTAGGAAGAGAAAGAATTTAGTCTAGTAGTGTAAAGTAGTGTAAGTGCCCGATTCAACCCCCTTTCTCGGTCACTTGATCCTTTCAAGTGGTATCAGAGCCAAGTGCTCAAATTTAGGCTTAACCGCCTGTGAGAAGTGATCGGGAGTGATGGAGACAAGTTCTTCATCGAGGTCCGGTAATGGCTCATGAAAGAATCGCTTGCTAAGCTCTCTATATGCCACAAAAACGGAGAATTCGAATGCTAAATGAATAATTCTTTGAACTCTTCACCTACCAACTCTTTATGTGCTATCATGAATGATGGTGAATTCGGTTTATCTTGAGCTCATAGATGCCTACACTCTAGAACTTTTGATGGTGAATCTATAGGTGCTACCATGCTATGATTAAGGTATCTTATTGAAAAGATCAATTTCTTTGAAGGAGCACTTAAGATCTCTCATGATGAATCCATCAAGAAATTCCAATCAAGCAAGATTTCTAGCTCATGTGTCTTTCGTGAAGCTTCATCTAAGAAGGAGAATCTAAATGCTTCTATCTCAAGCAAGATCATTGGAGTACATGCTCATCACACTCTTGAGCTCACGGTTTGCATAGACTCTATTTCTACTAGCTCTCATTTACTCTTTAATGATAATGCTATTGCTAGTAGCTTGTTAGAGGATTCTTATGAAGTTCTATGTGATGAGTATGATAACATTATCGTCTTACCTAATGAAACTCCAAAAGATTTGTGCACTGGCATTGATAAGCTTGTAGGTTGGATCAACTCTTATGAGAAGCGGCATATCACTATTGATGAAGCAAACAAAAAGAAGGTTGACACATGGAAGGATCATCTCAAGCGATCTAAGGAACAAAATTCACCTCAAGAAGTTGCTCTTATTGTTGAGGTTAGTTCTAATGAATCTAGCAATGCTTTGATACTAACACCTCATGTCTCGTAGCTTCTAGCAAGGAGAATTACAAGAGTGGTGGCAAGCGTTGCGTTCTTGATAGTGGTTGTACTCAACACATGACCGGAAATCACAAGATGTTCTCCACCATCAAGGAAGATGATGATAAAGACAAAGTGACTTTTGGAGACAATTCTAAAGGAAGAGTCATGGGATTGGACAAGGTCGCCATATTTAATGATTTGACAATCTCAAATGTCATGCTAGTGGAATCCTTGAGTTTTAACCTTCTCTCGGTTGCTCAATTGTGTGATCTTGGTTTCACATGCTTCTTCAATGATAAGGGTGCTAAATTGATCAACAAGTCTTTGAGCCTCACATTCAATGGTTTTCAGCACAACAATCTCTATATTATGCATTTCTCTTCAAGTGAAGTTGCGCCGTAAACTTGTCTCGTTGCTAAGACATCCAAAGGTTGGTTATGGCATAGGAGACTTGCTTACATTGAAATGGGTCAATTAAAGAAGGTCACCAAGAAGGGCTTAATTCTCAGAATTTAAGATGTCACTTTTGAGAAGGACAAGTTGTGTAGTGCATGCCAAGCGGAAAAGCAAGTGGCCACTCTTCATCCTTGCAAGACTATAATGTTCACATCAAGACCTCTTGAGCTTCTTCACATTGATCTATTTGGGCCAACAACATACAAGAGTCTTGAGGGTATTCTCTATTGCATGGTAATTGTTAATGACTTCTCTCGGTATACATGGACCATCTTCCTAGAAGACAAATCTCAAGCCATCACCAACTTCAACAAGTTTGCTAAGAGAGCTCAAAATAAATTCGAAGCTAAGATCAAGAAGGTGAGAAGTGATAATGGGACAGAGTTCAAGAACTCCATCACTGAGGAGTATTGTGATGATTTTGGCATTAAGCATGAGTTCTCAGCCACTTACACCTCGGAACAAAATAGTGTTGTTGAGAGGAAGAATAGGACTCTTATCACTCTTGCAAGAGCTATATTAGATGAGTATGGGACTCCGAAGAGGTTTTGGGCTGAAGCTATCAACACGGCATGCTATACCTCAAACCGTATTTATCTACATTGCCTCTTGAAGAAACTCCATTTGAGCTATTGGTAGGAAGGAAGCCAAATGTGGGCTCTTTCTAGGTCTTTGGATGCAAATGCTACATCTTTAAGAAGAGGAAGAGGCTTGGTAAGTTTGAGAATAGGACCGACATTGGATTTCTCGTTGGGTATTCTGGTAACTCTAAAGCTTATCGTGTTTTTAATACAACTAACAAATTTGTTGAGGAATCACGTGATGTGCAATTTAATGAAACTAATGGTTCTCAAGAGAACAAAGAATCTTATAGTTATGATGTAGATGATGATGAACCTTTGGAGGAGACAATGCGAAAGATGCCCGTAGAAGATGTTCTACTTGGTATGGCAGGGGCTGATCCCGATCTTTCGATGAGAGGAGGATAGCTTTGATTTGGGGTGGATTCGACGTTGGCTGTCCGACTACAACAACCAACAGGGTTGCTGCGCCTTAGCAACAGGTACACCGGCTCTGATTTGTTGTTGTTCTTGTTGTGCCAAGAACAACCCTAAACCTGCGAGCAATCAAGAACAAGCAAGAACAAGATGAACAGGTAGACAACTCACAGATCTGGATATAATCACGAAATTGGGGTTCTGAATCAAGCAAATCGGGTGGTCTCGTCGACACACGCGTTTACAAGGAAGTAGCTAAGGCTAAACTTGCATCTGAACAAAACCCACCCTCAAATGACGGCTGCCACAGGTTTATATAGTGAAAAGACGTCCTGAAGGCGTGGGGGGACTCAAACCCTAACTTAGAGAGGGCCCCTAATGGGCTAAACTGGATACAATGGGCCTCAGCCCATGACTGGAGGTCCGAACGCCTTTCTGACGATTTTGATCACGTCTAGAGGAGTTTGAAGCTTAGATTGGACCCATATGAAAGTAGACTTTGAGATCTTTCCTATGAGTACTCATTTGCCTTCAACAACATCCGGAGTGAAAAGTTATGACCGAAATAATCCAGCCCTAATTGATGGTCCGATCCTGCTTTATGGTCCTGGTGCTCCTTCCATGTTCCTAATCATAACAAAATCACCACAAGGATTTAGTAGTACCCCATTCTAAGAAGAACTACTATAGACAGTGAGAAATGACTTGACCTGATAATTAAGTTGACGCGCTCGAGCTCGTGTCATGCGTCCTTGTGCAATTGGTTTGGTTGTGTCTGCGGAAGTGATGTCCTCATCATCCTCCCCTTCTTGCATTTTAGTCGTCCTCGACTCAAAGTCATCATCTTCTCCCATGTAAAGCTTCAAATCTGAAATGTTAAAAGTGAGGCAAACCCCAAAATCTGCAGGGAGCTCAAGTTTGTATGCATTGTCATTAATCCTTTCTAAAACTTTGTAAGGACCAGCAGCTCTAGATAACAACTTAGATTTCCTTAAATCAGGAAACCTATCCTTTCTCAAATGTAACCAAACCAGATCACCAGGTTCAAAAGTGACATGTTTCTTGCCCTTACTGCCAACATGTTTGTATTTTGCATTCATGCATTCGATATTTTCCTTAGTGGTTTCGTGCAGCTTTAATATCAGTTCAGCACGTTTATTTGCATCAATATTTACCCTCTCCGATGTTGGAAGGGGCAAAAGATCAATAGGAGCACGTGGAATAAAACCATAAACAATCTCAAAAGGACATTTCTTAGTAGTAGAGTGTTTTGAACGATTATAAGCAAACTCAACATGAGGCAAACACTCTTCCCACAGTTTTATATTTTTTTTCAAAA
>BCLG01000479.1:53965-81592 GCA_001602295.1 Zoysia matrella
CTCAACAAGTATTGACCACGCAGAACAGCAAGGCACAAATTTGTTTTGGAAATTTCAGTTCTACCCTACTCTTTTTGTTTTGTGGGCAATTTCTGGACTATAGGCAATAAAATCTAACAGATTGGTAGATACTCTCACCGATAAACCTTGCTCTGATTACCACATGGTATGGCAGGGGCTGATCCCGATCTTTCGATGACAGGAGGATAGCTTCGATTTGGGGTGGATTCGACGTTGGCTGTCCGACTACAACAACCAACAGAGTTGCTGCGCCTTAGCAACAGGTACACCGGCTCCGATTTGTTGTCCTGAACCTGCGAGCAATCGAGAACAAGCAAGAACAAGATGAACAGGTAGACAACTCACAGATCTGGATATAATCACAAAATTGGGGTTCTGAATCAACCAAATCGGGTGGTCTCGTCGACACACGCGTTTACAAGGAAGTAGCTAAGGCTAAACTTGCATCTGAACAAAACCCACCCTCAAATGACGGCTGCCACAGGTTTATATAGTGGGAAGACGTCCTGGAGGCGTGGGGGGACTCAAACCCTAACTTAGAGAGGGCCCCTAATGGGCTAAACTGGATACAATGGGCCTCAGCCCATGACTGGAGGTCTGAACGTCTTTCTGACGATTTTGATCACGTCTAGAGGAGTTTGAAGCTGAGATTGGACCCATCTGAAAGTAGACTTTGAGATCTTTCCTATGAGTACTCATTTGCCTTCAACAACATCCGAAGTGAAAAGTTATGACCGAAACAATCCAGCCCTGATTGATGGTCCGATCCTGCTTTATGGTCCTGGTGCTCCTCCCATGTTCCTAATCATAACAAAATCACCACAAGGATTTAGTAGTACCCCATTCTGAGAAGAACTACTATAGACAGTGAGAAATGACTTGACCTGATAATTAAGTTGACGCGCTCGAGCTCGTGTCATGGGTCCTTCTTGTGCAATTGGTTTGGTTGTGTCTGCGGAAGTGATGTCCTCATCACTACTAAGAGAAGATGACTCTTCTACTCCTCCACCACAAGACTTTCCATGACTCTACATGAGAACACTGCATCAACAACTTAAGTGGAAGAATCATCTAGTGTTCGTGCACCAAGAGAGCCACCTCAAGTGCCTTCTACCCCAAGCTATCTAGGATCGCCTACCTCAAGTGGTACACAACCATGTCCAACAATGACATCAAGAGTTGAAGAAGATTGCGGCTCTCCGCTCCGACTTCAAGACACCGTCATCTCCCAGGAGCAAGCCATACAAGATGCTCAAGACGTCTCTCCACCACAAGCACCACGACAAGAGGCTCTAAAGAGGCACAAACCCATTCTTCAAGCTCACGGAAGTGACTTGATCATTGGGAGTCCCTCTCAAGGGTTAAAGACTAGGAGAAATCAATATAAGCCGAATTATACTAATGATACTAATGATGATGATGCGGCTAGCATTGCTTGTGAGAATTTCTCTTTTGTGTCTTTGATAGAGCCTAAGAACATCAATGAGGCGGTGAAAGATCATAAATGGATGTTGGCTATGCAAGAGGAGCTCAACAACTTCGAGCGAAATCAAGTGTGGGAATTGGTGAAGAGGCCAAAGGACAAGAACATCATTGGTGCCAAATGGGTCTTCAAGAACAAGCAAGATGAGAACGGAAATGTCGTGAGGAACAAAGGAAGACTCATCGCAAAAGGTTATTTTCAAGTTGAGAGGGTGGACTTTGAAGAGACATTGCCCCTGTGGCTCGACTTGAGTCTATTCGAACCTTGCTCGCTTATGCTTCACATTTTAACTTCAAATTATATCAAATTGATGTGAAAAGTGCATTTCTTAATGGCTATATTAATGAGCAGGTTTATCTGGAGCAACCACCCGGCTTCGAAGATCCCAAGCATCCCGATCACGTCTTCAAATTGAAGAAGGCATTGTATGGTCTTAAGCAAGCACCAAAGGCATGGTATGAGCGGCTAAGAGATTTCCTCACCGACAAGGGCTTCAAGATAGGGAGTATTGATAACACTCTCTTTACTAAACTTGTTGATGATGATCTCTTTATTTGTCAAATATATGTGGATGATATTATCTTTGGTTCTACCAATGAAGCTTATAATGCTGAATTTCGTGATCTATTGGCCAAAGAATTTGAGATGTCCATGATAGGTGAGCTCCATTTGTTCCTAGGATTTTAAGTCAAGCAAATGAAGAATGGAACATTCATCTATGAAGAAAAGTACATAAGAGATCTCTACAAGCGCTTCGGAATGGAGGATTCAAAACTTATCAAGACTCCAAAGGCCACAAATGGTATTCTTGACTCGGATGAGAGTGGTAAATTGGTTGATAAAAAGCTTTATCGATCTAACTGCTTCTCGCCCGGATAATATGTTTAGTGCATGCTTATGTGCTCGTTATCAAGCTAACCCTAAAGAATCTCATCTCAAGACTGTCAAAAGGATTCTTAGGTATCTCAAGTACACAACCACTATAGGCCTTTGGTATCCAAAAGATGGAGGTTTTGATCTTATTGGCTACTCCAATTCAAACTTCGCCGGTTGCAAGTGAGTAGAAAGAACACCTCCGGTGGATGTCAATTTTTTGAAAGATCATTGGTCACTTGGAGCTCTAAGAAGCAAAATGGCGTAGCTCTTTCAACGGCCGAAGCAGAGTATATGGCAGCTAGTGCTTGTTGTGCTCAACTTCTCTACATGAAGCAAACTCTCATGGACTATGGATTGGTATACAATCAAATTCCTCTCTATTGTGATAGTGAGAGTGCAATCAATATGGCACTTCATAAGGGTGATCATGGGCATGCTAAATATATTGAGGTCAAGCATCATTTCATAAGGGATCATGTTGCTAAGAAAGATATTGAGCTTATAAGTGTGAGGACAAATGATGAATGGCTGACATATTCACAAAGCCCCTTTGATGAGAAGAACTTCAACAGGCTAAGAGGAGAGCTCATCATTCTTGATCTTTCTGACTTCACTTTAGTAACTTCCGAAGCTTAGCATTACCTTTGTATATACTTGTTTGCTTGCGTTTGCTTTGTTTTTGTTATTTTTCTTGTTTTGTAGGACCGTCATCTAACCCTTTCAAGATAGCAATGATCATGGATAGCTTGGAAAGGATGATCACAGGGTGCCCAAGACTAGGAGATGAGGGTCATTGTGAGCAAGCTTGCGAGGGCATTCAAATGTGATGAGGGTATTTCTTTTCTAAGTCCTTCATCATGTGCATGCATCTTTAATCCTTGTTTTGCATTCATGTGCATTTCATGCATTGCATTTAGTGTCTTGGCGTCAAGCATGAGTCTAGGAGGAGTTACTCATAAGCAATATAAAATGATTACTCCTAGACTCCTTCATAGCAATTGTGAGCTTCATGCCACTGAATCACGATCTTTCGAGCTCTAAAGCTAAATCTACTTACGCGGCTCAAAGACTATGATTCATACATTCCCATATGCATCTCTAACCCCCTCTTATTGAGAGAAGAGGAAGTTTCTTGGATGACCTTTTTGTAGGATGGATGCAAACTCTAGGAAAAGGAGCTTTGAACCAAGAAGACGATCAAGACACAAGGAAATGATAAGCAAGAAAAGAATCCAAGAAGAAAACAATATAAATCCGGTAATATTGTTTCATATCTCATCATGATTATTATTCTATTCTCCTTTTTGTGGCTTTCCTTTTTGGTTGATAGATGACAAAGGGGGAGAGAAATAGAAGTGAAGATGATCGAAGATCAAGAAATCAAATGAAGATGATAGACATGAAGATGATCGAACATGCTCTAAGGAGAAGATAATGTTCAATGAAGACTTGAAGGACTTGAAGATTGGGAAGAGAAATGCGACTAGTTGAAGCTGTCAAGGACCAAAAAGGGAGTAACCTTTTCTATCCCTCTAAAGCAGTTGATTACTACCCTTTGCTCTCTACTCGTCTTGTGGTTATTCTTTGTTCTTAGGAGACGGGTAGAGGGAACCAGAGATTCGAAGATGAATGAAGTCACACTCAAGAAAACCAATCAAATCAAAGACTATGAAGAAGGTAAGCAATGCACTAATCGAGGGGGAGCTATGAAGCTAAGGTATGAAACCTCGTGAAATTTGTGGACTTCTTGGTATGAGATGGTAAGACGACTTGTACCTATCTTTTTCCTTTAGGTTGTCTCGTGCTTCCATTCCTGTCTTATGTATTATCTCGATCATTTGCATTATGGTTGTCATCAATCACCAAAAAGGGGAAGATTGTTAGCTTTATGACCATTGAAGCCCCTCAAATGTATGAATGATTGAATGAGAACCATGAACTAACTCATTGGATGCAAGTTTATCAACACTATTCTACACTTCTATGAGTTGGTTGCTGCAAGGATGTTCGTGTCCCTGGAGTGTGTCCAAGGAGGTTGCTAGTCCAAGGCTAAGGATGAATTAGAGCCACGTGTGGCTTAGTTTTAGGCTTTGTGTCTATAGGAAACACCGGTACTATTAAGAGAGGTCGGGTCACTCAACTTAGTTTTACAGGAATTAGGGAGTGTGGATGCTCTAAGTTATCTGAGGCACTTGAGTGATCAACAGATGCTTTAAGTAGTCAAGAGTTGTAGTCGAAAGCATGAAGATCTTAAAGCAGTCAAGTTCCAACAGCAGAGGAGGTCATCGAACAGTCCATTGGTGTCATCGCACAGTCCGGTGATGGTTGCAATCAGGAGTCCAGAGAAGTTGTCTTCTGGAGGCAGTGAAGCTGGAGTCACCGAACAGTCCGACGGGGGTCACCGGACAATCCGGTGAGTGCAGGAGCTCGAAGTCCAGAGAGGCGCTCTCTAGAGCCATCAGGAAGAAGTCACTAGACAGTTCGTCGGTCAGAGACCGGACAGCCTGTTGAGCCCCAAAGGAGGTGTCCAGAAGAGGTGCCTCTAGGAATCCAAAAGAGAAGATCACTGGACAGTCCGGTGATGGTATGGACAGTCCGGTGTCACATGGAATGGATTCCAGAGAGGGTGTTTTCTGCCAGGAGGAGACCTGGAGTCACCGGACAGTCCGGTGGTCCCAGTCACTGGACAGTCTGGTGACTGCAAAAAGCAGTCAGCTTTTTGGTAACGGCTCTTAACAGTTGTTTCGAGGCCTAGGGCCTATTTGAACTGTTGGGAGAGCTCTTGTGGAGTTTGCTCACGGTCATAACAGTTGGAGATCATCCGTTGAGAGGCAAAGTTCATCAAGGGAGCATAAGAGAGCATCTAATGAGATTTTGAGAGCTTGTGAAAAGTAGCAAAGAGCATCCACACATTCCTAGAGCTTGTGAGGCGGAGAGGAGTGTCTTTGGCATGTTACTCTTGGTCTATGGTAGCCTAGACTGGTTAGGTGTCGTTGTTCGAGCTTTCGAGAAATTTGTAGAAGTCGACATCAAATTTGTACGCGGTTTCGGGTCCTCCGCTCGAAAGGGACACCAAGAGTGAGCGCCCGATCCTGGGAGGCTTGCTCTAGCGCTTGGTTATTGTTTTCTACAGCCGAGGTGTCGGTGTCTTCACTCCAGGAGTGAAGCGTACCTTCGTTCTGAAAACGATGGCAGGAACCAAAACTCCGACGAGAGTGGTTCAACGAGGATTAGGGGAAGGCGTCATCCTTTCGAAACCTCGGATAAAATCGCTGAGCATCTGTATCACCCTTCTCTTTACTTATTGCATTTACATTCTTGCAAGTAGTGGTGGCTCTTGTGCCGGATTGCATACTAGCTTGATAGGTTGTCTTCTAGCCTGTTTTACTCTTCTCTAGACCTTCTTGCTTGGAATTGCTTGCTAGTTTTACTAGAAACTAGGAAGAGAAAGAATTTGGTCTAGTAGTGTAAGTGCCCGATTCAACCCTCCTTCTCGGTCACTTGATCCTTTCAGAAGAAAAGCAAGAAGCAAGCCTCAACTAAGAGTGATGACGAAGAACAACCTCCCAAGACGAAATTAAAGATGTTCTTAGTAAAAGAGAAGAGCAAAGGGAAAGAAAGGAAGAAGTCCCTAAAAAAGGCTTACATTGTTGGTGAATAGCTCACCGATGATGATGATTCAGACTCTTCCTCTTCAAGCGGAGATGAAGAGCTCACGGGTATTGCAATGACAAGCTCCACCAAAAAGTTGACGCCACCACCTATATGCTTGATGGCTCAAAGTTGTGAGGGCCACTTGGATGAAGATGATGATCTAGAAGAAGAAGAGGAATACAATGATGATGATGATGCACCAAGCTATGATGATCTAGTCCTCTTGAGAAGGCCAACAAAACCATCATTAAAAAGAACAAGAGGATTGAGGTGGTGACCAAGGAGCACGAAGTTACGGTATTTCGAGGTCGAGAGCTTGATGGTGAGCTCGATGCCCTAACATAATCTCATGGTGCTCTACGTGAATCCTATGAGTCTCGCAAGAAAAGGCACATAGAGCTAAATAAGAAGCACAAGACATTGGTCCTCACCTATGAAGCTCTTGACCTTGACTCTCTCTCTTTTGACTCTCTCTCTTTAACTCTCCTAAGTATTTCAATGAAGCATCTACTTCTTGTGATCTAACCCTCTCCAAGGAGAGTATTTCTCTTTTTGAAGGAATATACAAAGCTCAATGAGGAGAAAGAGGCTATGATGGATGGTTTTGAGCTGCTCACTAATGGAAGGCAAATTCAAAAGGATATTATAAATTGAAACCTTGTCAACAACCACAATCACAAGAGTTTAGGATCATATCCTTCCTCTATCAACATCATTGACAACAAAGATGAGATCCCCGCATGGATAGTCTCACTCATGGCGGATGGCTACTACTGTGAGAAGTGTTGCCTTGATAGTCATCGAGCTAATTGTCCCAAGCTAAGCGAGCCTAAGATTATGCCTAATGCTAAACTTTTCCATGCGGATGTGCACTACAAGTTTTTTAGAGCAAAGGATGAAAAGGTAAAAGCCAAGCCGCTCAGACTGCCAAATGACAAGAGGACAATCAAGAAGATTTGGGTCCCCAAAGTGATCGTGGACTGAGAGAGAAAGCCTACACTCTATTGGGTTCCCAAGAAGAAGTAAAAGGATCAAGGTGGTGGACCGTGAAGCATGATTGAAGATTCTAGAAGTCCATCACACACTTGTGATCGAGTTTCAATACCAATCTACTCTTCAAGGAGGTTTTCTCTTGTACATAGTTGAGTAGGTTTCTTTTCTTGCCTTGCATGTTAGTTAGGACTCCTTCGTGTACTATGTTTGCACAACCATGCATCATGTGTAAAAATGTAAAAGAGAAGAACAAAAAATTAGTCAAACGTCTAACCACCTTGAGATATTCATAAGCATGAGGGATGAGCTTGAGAGGGCTGTCTCAAGGCAAAACGGTGGTCTTATGGTGAATATGCTTGAGATGGGGCAAACTTGACGTTGGATAGGTTTCTTTTATGGAATGTCCTTAATTCTTGCATTAGCTAGCTCGTGTTGTCATGCATTGCATATAGGAACAATGAAGGAGGCTTTATTCTGGGAGAAATTAACTACATTGCAAAGGAGAGTTTGAGAGTTCCCTTTCTAGGCAAATGTGGTGTTTATTTAGTTCTTCGATGAGGATACTTGAATTCTAGAAAGAAATTACTTGATTCTACGATTCTTTGAAGTCACCAGACAGTTCCATGATTGTATCTTTGTGATCAGTCAACCCAGCAGAATTGGACAAACACCGGACATTCTGACGGGTTCACCGGACAGTTCAGTGACTAGAAGATGAAGTGGTTGCATCCCTGAAATTAGAACTCTAATCACCGAACAGTGGCTCTTTGTACTCACCGAACAATTAAATTCATGGACCGGACAATACAATGACCTAATTGATCGGCGCAATCTCGGTCTTCCATTCTTTTTCCTTCAGAGCACGACCATTGATGTCTTTAAAGTATTAACCGCACGTGTGCTTCTTTTCATTTTGAACTCGTACGTGCCCGACCGCCGTCTATTGCCCTCACCACCGTTCGCCAACTCGCACGCCTACCAGATCTTTGTTTCCGGTCACCGCCACTGCCCTCTTGCGGGCCTTCGCACCCTCGTCCGTACCGTCTAGTGCTCGTGCCTCACCGAGCCGCTGTCGCGTTGCGCCCTAGCTCGCGCCTGCACTACCCTGACTTGTGTGTCGCCGCCTCGCCATCGGTTCCTGCACCGCTTTGCCCTGCACCACCTCATTGTGCTCCGTGCCGCTTGCCGCCGACCACCCCGTCACCTTGCGCCTTGTCATGGCTCTCCGCCTCGCTACTCTCACCCTCTAAAAGCCTCAATAGGGTTTTGGTTCTTCGAGTGATCAGACGGGATTCCGACAAGTTCTTCGATGGTTTCTGGCTTTTCGTTCTCAGGGTATAATTCTACTCTTTCATATTATCAGTTATGCCCCACATTTCCTTGATTGTTAATTAATGACAAAAATTTGCGAATTTGAGATAAAAGTTCAATCTTTTATTGCTAATTGGAGTAATTAGTTGACATTTTGTAGTACTTAGTGCCATATTGAGGTTCTTTTTCATATTTTGATATGGCATTGAGTCTCTCTATTGCTAGTGTCACAATTTGAGTTCATTGTTATTATTTTAATTGTGGCATTAGTCCGTCGATATCACCGTTGGTCATACTTTGCTTCTTTTGATCGGTGATATGTCCTTGTTTCACAGCTAGGATTTCTCTGTGTGTCACTTACCAGCAATGTTTACCCTTTTATATCTATTCCTATGTGGTGTAGTGGCAATTCGGTTAGTGGGATCAGGACATTGGACAGTGGTTCTTGACAGCTTGATAATATGTGCCGAAAGAGACCGACCACAGAGGAGAAGGGGAAGGGCAAGACCATAGAGCCAGAGAAGAAGAAGAGGCAGAGGACAGGAGATCCAGATTAGGATAGAGTGCTTGCAGCAGTGGATGTGGATGTACCTTCGGAGAGGAATGGTGCTTTGAGGATGGTGCATAGGGACCAGGGGAGCTGAGGAGGTCGACCTAACAGCGAGTGATGATCGTACCCCTTGTGGTAGAGGTGCAGCCGTGGAGAACTCCTACCAGTCATTCACGGCAGTCGAGAACCGCGGAGGGAAAGGCTGCCTAGCCAGTTTCACCGCCGAAGCTACAGAGGTGTTCTCATTCTAGGGCTGGGGTCTGTGCAATTTGCACTCCTAGAGATGAGAGAGCTCGCCAGGCCATGGCCAGAGTTGCTGACGAGGAGGTTGATCTACTAAAGATCAAGGGCCCGACCATGAAGGCCAAGAGGAGAGTAGATTTCACTGTTTGGGTTCTCGCTGATCGATATGGAGATGCTGGCCAGTTATGGAGAGTCTTGCAGTAGAGGATATATGAGGCTATTCGTCGACAGCTTGCCGCTAAGTGCAAGAGCTCAGTGTTTTCCTCTCACCGTCATTGTTCTTTTGAGTCACTGAGCGGAGGAGCTAGGAGTGACGTGGAGGAGCATATCTCTTATCTGCTTGTACTCCCGGGGTTGGTCACCCAACCCCTGAGGTTTGGAGAGGAGGTCGTTCTGCAGTTCTTTGCCTTCCTGTGGATCTCCCCTTACAGGTCACACTTCTGGTTCATGTATAGATGGGAGCCACACCGTTTTGGGAGATCCAATGTCATTTCTGCTTTGGAGTTCCTATCGTCTGAGATACAGATCCACAATCTGACCCATCCAAATTTCTTACCACCCTACAGGCCTTTTGAAGGGATGGAGCTGAGTGATGAGAGGATGAGTATTGCTTTTCCGCTACCACATAGGGAGCACAACTCTAGGCACCCCCTGAGGCTTACACACGAGGTTCGTGTTTTGAGGGGGTTGTTGGGTAGGACTATTGCCCTAAGAGCTGGCTACAGAGAGCGAGTCATCATTCTACATCAGTGGCTGCTTTGTTTTTTGTTGAGGCATGAGGTATTTGAAATGACAGATCTATTACTTGCCCAGATAGAGGATGTGATTTATGAGGGGATAGGAGCACGATAGCTTCTGTTTGCTCCTTATTTGCTCCTTACATATACCTGTTGCTGAGGAGAGCTGGTGTTATGACTGAGCAGGAGTACACAACATTGCTAGAGATCACTACATCTTTCAGTCTAGCTGAGCCGCCTGACTCCAAGGTTTTTCGAGTGTCTGCTTAACAGAGCACCCCTGGAGGAGAGGACACCATAGTCCCCAAGGAGTTTGAGTATGAGGCTGAAGCTCTGGCGGGAGTACAACAGAGGGTTGAGAGCGCTGAGGCTCCAAGTCAGGCCGAGACACCTACGTCTTGTGCTTCACTTGACCACGCACTAGTGTCAGGCTCGACACTATTTAGACAGAGTAGGTGAGCAGAGGAGGTTTTGGCAGGAGTTCGAGGAGTGGATTAGGCCGGTGAGTGCTGAGTTCGAGGAGAGAATCTGACTCAAGTGCCTTCAGATTAAGGAGAGGCTGAGGAAGGAGAGGGAGCTAGCTGAGGAGAGGAGATGACCGGATAGGGAATTTCATGTGAGGTCGCAGCGCACTCAGCTGGAGATGGCAACGGCAATATCATATATGTCTGCCGGGTTTGTAGCTATTGCATCTTACTTACAGCACCACAGCCTCAGTATTCTTCAGTGCCAGCATCCATTGCTCAGCTTCACCAGCAGCAACAACCCAGTTATAGCACTTTGCTTTTAGCTTCGCTTTCACAGTTCTTATCTTTTGGAGCAGCCAGTACTTCTATGACTACCGGAGGAGCTAGTGTACCTATGACAGCTTCTCAGTTCTCTCTAGTTTTCTCGTTCTCCATGTCGCCTCTACTTGTTTCAGCTGAGCTGAGAGTGACAGTTCCGACATTGGAAACAGGGACAGTTGTGGGTAGCTCTCCGCTTGCTCCAAGAGTCCTTTCTTTCAGGGCTACCACAGCCGAGTCAATGCCGTTAGAGCCACCGCCAGTAGTTTCAGAGGAAGACCCAGCAGCCACCACAGCCAAGTAGCCTAGCCGTGTAGATGCAACTATCTTGGTTGAGGCCAAATATTCTACAGAGGAGGCAGCTCAGGCCCTTGCCACAGCCCATTCAGATCAGCCAGCTCCAGCTGATGGCAATGAGCCCTCCCAGACATCGTCTTCTGGATTGAGTGCTTTTGATGACACTGAGTAGCCAAGAGGAGATGAGGTAGCAGTGGCAGAGCAAGCTTTAGAGGAGCAGCCACCAGCCATCACTGCACCTGGCTCTCCAGTTGCGCCAGCAGAGGACTAGATTCTCTTAAGTCCAAGGTATCAGAAGTGCGACTTTTGGTTGAATCGTTTTGAGAGACTAGCTGTCTAGGGGGAGGACTTGGATGGGTAGCAAAGGCTCTGAATCTTATTTGGTGGAATTCATTGGCTCTTTGTGATATTTTGATGAGATTGTGTTTATTTGCTCATTTTAGCTCATTGAGATACACTTGGTTTCTGGACTAACCCCTTTGTATTTATTGTGGTTATCTCTCGCTATGATGAGATATTATTGCAGGTTCTCTTGTGCTTTGCGTTTCATTTATTATCTTTACGTGCACTAACCTTTGTCTCTAGCTTCCCTCCTCTCTGTATACTTCCTCGATGCCATCTTTTTGAGTAATTAGATGACAAAAGAGGAGAGAGAGCTAACAAACAAGAGGAGAGGGGGAGAAAAAGAGTTTCAAAAAGAAGGACAAAAGGGGGAGATTGTAAGCTTCATGGCCTTTGATGTCCCCTAAAAGGTATGAATAGATTTTGATAATTGAATGAATACCATTGGTAATACCTGTGAGTAGGTACCAACCCGCTTTTACTACATCAATATGGTGGGCTTTCTCATTGGATGACAAGAACGATCTCAAGACAAGGAGTTCCAGGCGTCGGTGGATCAAGGCTAAGGACTAGCTAGAGAGTCCATAGCATCGCTGATACTATTGAGAAGGGTCAAGTCATTCATTCTCGAGTCATACAAATGCTAGGAGGTATGAATGCTCTTAGTTACCTCAGAACGCACTGAAGATGGCAGAGGAAGCAAACCAAGTGATAGGACTTGAGGTGCTCGATCTTTCGGTGAGGTGATAACTATCGATTTGGTGGGAGTCGACCCTCACGATCCAACTACAAACGAACAGGTCGTGTGCACCTTAGCAATCGCAGAACCAACTCCGAATGCTTATTGACCGTGCTGGACAGCAAGATTAATCTGATCACGAAGATCAATTCCTGCAAGCAATCAAGAACAAGCAAGAACAAGATGTGGCGAACCAGGAATCTCTCACAATATGAGGTTCTCAAAGCTGTCTAACAGGTGGTCGTTGGACACAACTGAAGATCAGAAAGTTTGCACAAGAGCTAAACTATAACAAAAGAAAACTCAAGTCTTTTTGGTGGCGGCTGAGATCTTTAAATAGGGTGGAGGACGACCAGGGGTGCTGGGGTCGTCCTGAAACCCTAGGACGCGCCATTAATGGGCTCAACTTGATACACGGGCCATCGGCCCAAGTTGGAGTGATGCAGCACCTTCTGAATTGAAACAATAATTGCTGCTGACTTGGATGTGATATGAAGGTGTGGCTGGATCCATTCGATAGTAGACTTGATGAGCTTTCCAGAATGTACTTAAACACCCAAATTGGATTCCATATGAAGCCATGGCTTTTGTTGCAAGTTTATACTGTTTTGCTGTCCCAATCCTCCATGTGTGAATATTTCCATTGATGTCCTCATTAGAGGATATGATGTCCACATCATCCTTACCCATTTGAATTAGAGTCATCCTCGACTCAAGTTCAGAATGTAAAAGTGCCACTCTAATATGCCCTCGTGAAATTATAAAGGGTGGAGGCCATGAAGGTATGTATGTTGTCTCATCACCAAGCAAAGCCGAAGTTAAGTTAAAGAAGAAGACCCAAAGTTTCAGTTGCAGAAGAGTCATCGAACAGTTCGGTGAGCTAGAATATGAGTCCAAAAGAGGAGCTCTTTGGAATAGAAATGAAGATGTCACCAGACAGTCCAGTGAAGATATGCACCGAACAATTCGGTGTCATATAGAATGGATTCTATAGAGGGTGTTTCCTTGGTTTGCTGACAGATGGAGTTACCAGACAGTCCGGTGGTGTGCTAGACAGTCCGATGTGAAGAGTTACCAGATAGTCCGATGGCTGGTAAAAGCATTCAGCTTTATAACATCACGTTCCGATGGTTTTTTCTAGACTTGAAGCCCATTTAAACCATGAAGGGGGACGTTTTACAGTGTCCTGATGTCTGAATTGCTGGAGCAAGCTTGTGAGAGGCCAAGGGACACTAAAAAGAGAGCACAACACAAGATTGAAGATATTTGGTGCTAGTAGAAGTGTAAATAGGAGCATTCATACACTTCTAGAGCTTGTAGGGCTTTAAGAGGAGTGATCTTGGCCTATTACTTTTGGTTTGCCAGCCTAGACCGGCTAGGAGTCGGTGCTCGAGCTTCTGAGGAGATTGCGAAAGATGACGTCAAGTATGTGAGCGGTTTCGGGTCCTCCTCTCGAATGAGACATCAAGAGAGAGCGCTCGAAGCCTTGGAGGCTTGCTCTAGCGTGAGGGTATTGTTTACTATGGCTGAGCAGCCGGTGTCTTCACTCCGAAAAGTGGAGCATACCCTTGGGAGCACCGTTTCGAAAACGGCGGGAGGGACCGGTACTCCGACGGGAGTGGTCAAACGAGGATTAGAGGAAGGCGCAACCTTTTGAGACCTCAAAAAAAATTGCTAAGCATTCTCTTAGCCCTCTCTCTTTCCTTTCTGTATTTCACCTTATTGAGTAGAGTTATAGGTTGCTGTAAGGATCAAGGACACCGAGAAGGAGATTGAATCGATGGACTTATAGTACTAAACTCGCCACGAATTAAAGCTATAAGACTCGATTGCAATGGAAGCAAACCTAAACAATTCTAGTAGGCCAAGACCCCTAACAACGCTAGTAATAAGAAAATAACAACAAGCACACACTAGCACAATAGCCACCAAGAGGAATCAAAGAACAACCTATCACATTACCCAACAGTAAGTAAATGCGGTAAGTTAAACCGTTGGGGGAGTTGTTGTGATGCTTGCTCGCGGTCAAAACAGTTAGAGATCATTTGTTGAGAGCCAAAGTTAATCAAGGGAGCACAAGAGAGCATATAAAAGATCTTGAGTGCTTATAGAGGGTAGCAAAGAGCATCCACGCATTTCTAAAACTTGTGAGGCTGAGAGGAGTGTCTTCGGCTTATTACTCTTAGTGAATGGCAGCCTAGACCGGTTAGGCGTCATTGTTCGAGCTTCCGAGGAGATTGTGAAAGACGACATCAAATTTTTACGTTGTTCTAGGTCCTCCGCTTGAAAGGAACACCAAGAGTAAGCATCCGAGCCTTGGAGGCTTGCTCTAGCGCTTGGGTATTATTTGCTACAGCCAGGGCGCCGGTGTCTTCACTTCGAGAGTAAAGCGTCCCCTTGTGAGCATCGTTTCGAGAACGATGGGAGGAACTAAGACTCCGATGGGAGTGAATCAACGAGGATTAGGGGAAGGCATCATCCTTTCGAGACCTCGAGAAAAAAAATCGCTAAGCATCTCTATCACCCTTCTCTTTGCTTACCGCTTTTACATTCTTGTGAGTAGTGTGATAGGTTGTTTAGATGCTTCTCTTGGTGGCTCTCGTGCCGACTTGCTTACTAGCTTGATAGATGGTTTTCTATCTTGTTTTACTCTTCTCTAGATCATACTTGATATGACCACGCTATCAAGCAAGATGTTACAACCTCCAAATCAAGCTACACCAACTCAAGTCTCACATATATCGACACCAGCCCAAGTCCTTAATGGACCGATTACACGTAGTCGAGCAAAGAAGCTACAACAAGAGGTGAGCGCGCTACTTTGTGAGAATTATTTTAACATTAATGAGAATTATATACTGCCATGTACATTGCTATTGCTTAGGTTCACCAAGAAGGATGACAGAAACAAACAAAGAGATGACTACAGAGAAGGACCACACTCGAACCAGACCAGTCCAGCAGAACAGTTCAAAAGAAAATACCATAACTCTTGATTTCCAAAGGCTATGGAGGTCCATGAGAACATTTTGGAAAGCTTATTAAGTCCAGTTTTCAATTCCTCCAAAGCCGAGCTGTTTGGAATTTCCATTGTGAGAGCCGACAAGTTTTACTGAAGACTGGTCAGAAGGTCAACAGTCTGCCAGACGTTCAACTTTCCATGCAAAACTGTACTATTCTACATTATTTCATGGTGCATGCTACACATGGTGTGAAATCTTCTCAAGTTAATTTTCCAACGCAACTGACGGCACATATTTTGGACTTTCCAAGGTGGAGTTATTGACAAAACACCGAAGACTGCGCAGAAGACCAACACCCACGCAGGAACAACTCAGAGCCATTTCGTGGAGGCCCTTTTACATAGTCTATCTTATCTTTTTCATTTTGTGTTTACACCTATCTAGGAGGACTGTTCCTAGTATAAATACCCCATTGCCTCATAGCAATAGGAGACTTTTGATAAACAAAATACAGAACCCTTTTGTTCAGCTGTGTGCTAACAAACCTTTCAGAGTTGATCTCTACCTCTTTGCTCTTGTGATTTCCTTCGCGGGATTACAGCAGTGGCGGCTTCATCCTCAATTGGTTGTAGGCTGTGTTGGTTGGTTCCTTGAGAGTGTGGTTGGGAAAATCCTCGATTCAGGTTGTCGGTTAAAGACTGTGGTTGGCTTTGAGTTTTATTTGTCAGGTTGCACAAGTTATCGCTGCTTGCAGCAATTTATCTTGGCTTCTTTGAAGCTAGTTATCTGGTGATCATCCTACGTCATGAAGATCGGGACCCCGTGACGTCTCATCTGGCATCAGAGCTTTTGTTACCACGGTAGGATTCTTTACCTTTAGCTACTTATATATTTGTTTTGTCCTATCCACCAAAAAGCCTAAACAAATTGCTTTAGCCCTTTGTTTCAATCTGTTATTTCAGTGAGTTTTGTTAAGTTTCAGCCCATTAGAGTCTTTGTTTTAGTTGTTGATCATTTTCCTTTGCGTGTTCTTTGAGCCTCTTTTATATATCTGAAAATCCCCACACAAAAAAAATCTATAGCCTATAGCATCCTTCGCGTTAACTTTGATCCTATCAAACTATAGCTACTGGTTGTGTTTTTTTCTTTTATCATAAGTGTGCCAGTGTTATCTCTGGTCGTTGTGTTAAGTTCTATAAAAAAAAAAGTGTGTCAAAAAAAAAGAAGAAAGAAAAGTGTAAAAAAAAGAGAGTTGAGAAAAATTGAGGAAGAAAGGTTGAAGATCAGTTAGTTAAAGTGCACAAGTGTTGAAAGTATGTCACGCCAAGTTGAGCAACCAGTTGCTATTTGTGTTTGGTGCAAAAATTTTGGCTGGGTCTAATCGCAACACTTGCATCCCGATCATACTCCTTGTTTGCATCAACTCTGAAATTTCTTTGCGTGTGTGTGTGATTGATTTATATCTCCCATATCTTGTGATCAGCACTAGGCAGGGAACTTTTAGTTTGGATTGTAATTTAACTTTACAACAACTAGAATTCAAATTGCATTCCTTGTGTATCACTCCCCACCAAGCTCCACATAAGAATCCATAGTAATTGGTACTCTGGTCTTGTATTCTCGTCTCCATTACTTTCTTATTACCACCACATATTTGTTTCTCTGTAATCCGCAGCAAGGAATTCATAAGAGCTTCGGCTGGTAAGAGAGGTGAGTTGTGAGAGCCACCAAATTTTTATATTCCACAAATACCTATTGTTCGTATTTAGCTAACCTTACAGGAAGATGGGTGGAGTGGAGTTAGAAGATTATGTTACTATGGCACAATTCAATGAACTGAAGCAAAGCTTGGAAGATAAGCAAGATTGGTTGACACAAGATCTTCAGGCCTTTATGGCTGAAATCAGAGAACGTCGCCAACCTCATGACGGTGCAAGCTACCATGGTGAAGATGGAGGAGATAGTTATGATAGAGTTGCTGCTAGAAGAACAAAAGAACAAGAAAGGAGGAACCAAGGTGCTGCACATGGTAGAGAAAGAGCTCGAGGTCAAAGAAATGATGACAATGATGAATCTGAAGATAAGGATGATGATAATCATTCTCAATATCGTTTTGGTTGCCGGCATCGTAGAGGAGGCAACCATGAGGAGAGGTTTGAAAAACTGAAGTTTACCATGCCAAAATTTGATGGAGGGTCTAATCCTGAAGCTTATTTCACTTGGGAGTTGAAGGTGGACAAGATCTTTTGCCTGCATAATTATGCAGAGGAGAAGAAGTTGGCAATGGCATCTCTAGAGTTTGAAGGATATGCTCTGATATGGTGGCAGCAACTTCTCCATGATCGTGAAGAAGATGGAGAAAATCCTATTGCCACTTGGGAAGAAATGAAGAGAGAAATGAGAACTCGTTTTGTTCCGAAGCACTATCGCCATGATCTTTTCGATAAACTGCAGAATCTGAAGCAAGGAAGTTTCTCTTTTGAGGAGTATTATAAGGAGATGGAGAAGGCTATGATTAGAACCAATGTGTATGAAGATGAAGAGCAAACTATTGCACGTTTTATGGCTGGGCTACATCACAATATCCAGCGCATTGTTGAGTTTCAGCCATACCGTCCTCTTATTGATTTGGTACATCAAGCAACCAAAGCTGAACGCCAACTACAGCAAGATGCCAAGAGTAGCAAGCCCTTGTCATATGGTACGAGTACTGCGTCTAAAGGAAGCAAGTCAATCTCTAAGTTTTCTGTTGCACCCTCAATGGCAAAGAGCTCAAGTGGAGGCCTCCGTTCTAATGTTCAAGGTGTTTATAATGGAAAGAACACTGCTGCCCCAAGCATGAGTTCTAAACCAGCAGCATCCACCTCTACTTCAGTGGGTTCTACATCCAAGAGTAGTGGGATTCAATGCTTCAAATATGGAGGCCGTGGGCATGTAATTAAGGAGTGTCCAAATAATCTTGTGATCATTGTGAATGACAATGGAGAATATGATTCAGCTAGTGAAGAGGAAGTTGAGGAAGAGTATGTTGATGAAAGCCATGAAGATGAGAAACATACTGGATGTGAATTTGAGCACGGTGCTGCTCTTTTAGTGGCTCAAATCTTGAGTGTTCAGATGAAAGAAGCTGAAATTGGGCAGCGACATAATCTTTTCCAAACCAGAGCCAAGGTGCAAGAAAAAGTGGCAAAGGTGATCATTAATGGCGGAAGCTGCCATAATCTTGCTAGTCGTGAGATGGTTGACAAGTTTGGTTTGAAACTACAGCGACATCCTCATCCATATCATGTCCAATGGCTGAATGATTCGGGAGATATTAAGATTGGATATAAGGTGAAAGTTCCATTCAAGATTGGTGAATATGTTGACACCGTTGAGTGCGATGTGGCACCTATGTCTATGTGTCACATGTTACTTGGAAGACCTTGGCAATATGATCAATATACTCAGCATTGTGGGAGAACAAATCAGTACACACTAGATTTGAAAGGGAAGAAGTTTGTACTCAAGCCTATGACACCTCAACAAATCATGGCTGAGCACTTACAAAAGAAATCTGAAATTGGTCCAGTGATTACAGGAGGAGTAGAGCAAAAGAAAATGAGTGCCATCCACAACTTGGTGAGTGAGAGCCACAAACCAAATTTGAGAGAGAAAAAAGAGGAGAGGGAGAGCATCTAGTTATGCTAGCCACAAAATCTAAACTGAGAGAAGTGAGGAAGAACCCAGATCAAGTACTCTTTGTACTTGTGAGCGAGGACGTTTTAATTTCACCTAACAATATCACCTCTCTTCCTAGTGTTGTGTCTCATCTTTTACAGGACTATGAAGATGTTTTTCCAAAAGAAACACCAGCCGGATTACCTCCAATTCGTGGAATTAAGCATCAAATTGATCTCATTCCAGGGGCTGCACTCCCTAACCGTCCACCATACCGAACCAATCCAGAAGAAACAAAGGAGATACAAAGGCAAGTACAAGAACTTCTTGACAAAGGTTTTGTTCATGAAAGCTTAAGTCCTTGCTGTTCCTGTGATCTTAGTACCTAAGAAAGATGGTTCTTGGAGGATGTGTGTTGACTGTAGAGCTATAAATAATATCACTATTCACTAGCGTCATACTATTCCACGGTTAGATGACATGCTTGATGAATTGAGTGGTTCTATAAATTTTACTAAAATTGATTTGAGAAGTGGTTACCATCAAATAAGAATGAAAATGAGGGATGAATGGAAAACAGCATTTAAAACAAAATTTGGGTTGTTTGAATGGTTAGTTATGCCATTTGGTTTGACTAATGCTCCTAGTACTTTCATGAGATTAATGAACCATGTCTTGAGAGCTTCCATTGGAAAATTTGTTGTTGTCTGTCTACTTTGATGATATCTTAATTTACAGCAAGTCTTTTGATGAGCATGTGAATCACATTCGTCAAGTTTTGGATGAGCTTCGAAAGGAGAAATTATTTGCTAATCTTGAGAAGTGCAGTTTTTGTACAGACCAAGTTGTGTTTCTTGGTTTTGTTGTTTCAGGAAAAGGAATCGAAGTGGATGAGACCAAGGTGAAAGCCATCAAGGATTGGCCAGCTCCAACGAATGTAAGTCAAGTAAGAAGTTTTCATGGCCTTGCTGGTTTTTATAGAAGGTTTGTGAGAGATTTCAGTACCATTGCTGCTCCTTTGAATGAATTGACCAAGAAGGGGGTTGATTTTAAGTGGGGAAACTCACAGGAAAATGCTTTTCAAGAATTAAAGAAACATTTGACTGAAGCACCCGTACTTGTTCTTCCTGATTTCACTAAAACTTTTGAAGTAGAATGTGATGCTAGTGGAATTGGGATAGGAAGAGTTTTAATGCAACAAGGAAAACCAGTAGCATATTTTAGTGAAAAACTAGGAGGTGCTCAATTGAATTATTCTGTGTATGACAAAGAATTGTATGCTTCGTGAGTGTGCTTGAAACCTGACAGCACTATTTATGGCCAAAAGAGTTTGTTATTCATTCCGGTCATGAAGCTTTGAAGTACTTGAAAGGTCAACCTAAGCTGAACCGTCGCAATGCCAAATGGGTTGAGTTCATCGAAACATTTCCATACATTGTGAAATATAAGAAAGGTAAGGACAATGTTGTTGCCGATGCTTTGTCTCGAAAGAGTGTGTTGTTGAACCAACTCGAGGTAAAGGTTTTGGGTCTTGAAAGTTTGAAAGGTATGTATAATAATGATCCTGAATTTTCAGAACCATATAATCATTGTAAAGATGGAAAAGGTTGGGAAAAATATCACATACATGATGGATTTCTGTTTAGAGCTAACAAGCTTTGTGTTCCAAAGTCTTCAGTTAGATTGCTTTTGTTACAGGAATCACATGGAAGTGGACTAACAGGTCATTTTGGACAAAAGAATACTTACAAACTGCTAGGTGATCATTTCTATTGGCCCAAGATGAGGAGAGATGTCATCCGATTTGTGGAGCGATGCGTCACCTCTGACAAAGCTAAGTCAAAATTGAACTAACAGGTCTTATATACTCCTTTACCTATTTTCAATATCCCTTGGGAAGACATAAGCATGGACTTTATTTTAGGATTACCTAGAACTCAGAAAGGAAAGGATTCTATTTTTGTTGTGGTTGATAGATTTTTCAAAGATGGCTCATTTTGTCCCTTGCAAGAAGACCGACGATGCTTCACATATTGCTAATTTATTTTTTAGATAAATTGTGAGGCTACATGGGATGCCCAGGACAATTGTGTCTGATCGAGATGTCAAGTTTGTGAGCTATTTTTGGAAAACATTATAGGCCAAACTTGGAACCAAGCTCCTATTATCCACCACTTGTCACCCTCAAACCGATGGACAAACTAAAGTGGTGAATCGAACATTATCAATGTTACTGCGAACAATGGTGAAAAAGAACTTGAAGATTTGGGAGGAATGCTTGCCACATGTGGAGTTTGCTTATAACAGGACAGTACACTCTACCACTAACTTATGTCCTTTTGAAATTGTATATGGTTTCAAACTTATTGCTCTGATAGATTTGTTGCCCCTTCCATTGCAGGGGAGGACCAACATGGAAGCTTCCAAGCGTGCTGCATATGTAAAGAAGATACATGAGAAGACCAAGGAAGTAATTGAATTCAAGGCAAGACGCAAGCCTGCAAGTATGAACAAGCACAGGAAGGAAGTGTTACACGAGCCCGGGGACTTGGTGTGGATACACTTGCGCAAGGATCGCTTTCCCCATTAGCGTAAATCAAAATTGTTGCCACGAGGAGATGGTCCATTTCGTGTTCTCGAGAAGATCAATGATAATGCATACAAGATAGATCTTCCAGTAAGTTATGTCATGAGCAACACCTTCCATGTTGCTAACCTCTTACCATTCACAAGTGAAGACACATCAGAGTCGAGGACGACTCCTTTTCAAGGGGAGAAGGATGATATGACCATGCTATCAAGCAAGATGTTACAACCTTCAAATCAAGCTACACCAACTCAAGTCTCCTACATCGACACCAGCCCAAGTCATTAATGGACCGATTACACGTAGTCGAGCAAAGAAGCTACAACAAGAGGTGAACGCGCTACTTTGTGAGAATCATTTTAACATTAATGAGAATTATATACTGCCTAAATCGTGTACATTACTATTGCTTAGGTTCACCAAGAAGGATGGCAGTAACGTACAAAGAGATGACTACAGAGAAGGACCACACTCGAATAAGACCAGGGCAGCAGAGCAATTCAAAAGAAAATACCATAACTCTAGATTTCCAAAGGCTATGGAGGTCCATAGGACATTTTGGAAAAGTCTCGTTTTCAATGCCACCAGAGCCGAGCTGTTTGGAATTTCCATTGTGAGAGCCGACCAGTTTTAGTGAAGACTGGTCAGAAGGTCAACAGTCTACCAAACGTTCAACTTCCCATGCAAAACTGTACTATTCTACATTATTTTGTGGTGCATGCTGCACATGGTGTGAATTTTCCAACGCAACTGACGACACATCTTTTGGACTTTCCAAGGCGAAGTTATTGACAAAACACCTAAAACTGCGCAGAAGACCAACAGCCACGCGGGGACAACTCAGAGCCATTTCGTGGAGGCCCTTTCACATAGTCGATCTTAACTTTTTCATTTTGTGTTTACACCTATCTCGGAGGACTGTCCTAGTATAAATACCCCATTTCCTCATAGCAATAGAAGACTTTTGATAAACAAAATACAGAACCCCTTTGTTCAGCTGTGTGCTAACAAACCTTTGAGAGTTGATCTCTACCCCTTTGCTCTTGTGATTTTCTTCGCGGGATTACAGCAGCGACGGCTTCATCCGCTCCCAATTGGTGCTCCTGTCCCTTCCAGGTTTTTTCGATTGATTGTAGGCTATGTTGGTTGGTTCCTTGAGAGTGTGGCTGGGCGAATCCTCGATTCAGATTGCCGGTTAAAGACGGCGGTTGGCTTCGAGTTTTATTTGTCTGGTTGCACCAATTATCGCTGCTTGCAGCAATTTATCTTGGCTTCTTTGAAGCTAGTTATCTGGTGATCATCTTACGTCGTGAAGATCGGGACCCCATGACGTATCAATACTTGATAGGAGTTATTTGCTAGTTTTATTAGAAACTAGGAAGAGAAAGAATTTGTCTTAGTAGTGTAAGTACCCGATTTAACCCCCTTCTAGATCACTTGATCCTTTCAACTAGAAACCGCGTACAAACTTGGCGATGTCTTCTACAATCTCCTCGGAAGCTCGATCATCGACTCCTAGACGGTCTAGGCTGCCCACACCAAGAGTAATAGGCAAAGATCAGTCCTCTCAAGCCCTACAAGCTCTAGTAGTGTATGAGTGCTCTCTATCACTCTTATCACTCTCCTACTAGCACCAAAGATCTCCAATCTTGCAATGTGCTCTCTTAATGCTGTCCCTTGGTCTCTCACAACTTGGCTCCAACAATTTTGATCAAAGGCACACAGGAAAATGTACCCCTCCACGGTTTAAATAGGCTTCAAGCCCAGAAACAACCATTGGGACGTGATGTCATAAAGCTGACTGCTTTATGCAACACCGAACTATCCGGTGACTGGACCACCAAACTGTCTTATAACCCTTCTTCCTCCTCGACCAGGGAAATACCCTCTCTAGAATCCATTCTATAGGACATCAGACTGTCCGATGCAAATCTTCACCGGATTGTTTGGTGACTTTCACTTTTAGATCCCTAAAGACAACTTCTCTGGACTTCAGCTACTGGCTCACCGGACTGTCCATGCATTGCACCGACGGACTGTTCGATGACTGTTCTATCTCGACTCGAGAGAGCACCTCTCTGGACTGGCTCCTCCAAGGCTCACCGAACTATCCGGTGACCTCACCGGACTGTTCGGTGACTGAATCTTCAGCTGGTTCTCGAGCTCCGGTCTTTGACTTCACTTCCTTTGCCATCTTTAGTGCTTTCTAAGGATCTAAAGAGCATTCACACCCTCTAACACTTGTATGACATTAGACAAATAACCTTACCCCCATAATAGTACTGATGTTCCTATGGACTCTCTAGCTAGTCTTTAGTCTTTGTCCTCCAACACCCGGCAACTTCTCTTCTAGGGTTCGTCCTTGTCATCCACCGAGGAAGCCCACCATGTTGAAGTAGAATTAGCGGAGTGGCTACAACACAACCGTTACCTATGATTGTTCATTCAATCCCCAAAATCAATTCATACCTTTTAGGAGACTTCAAAGGTCATGAAGCTAACAGTTACTTTATGATTTCTCTTGGTGGCCATCGTGCTAGTGTTTGCTTGTTGTCTTTATCTTCCTACTAGCATTGTTAGGGGTCTTGGCTTACTAGAATTGTGTAGGTTGTTTTTGTTGTGATCGAGTCTTATAGTTTGAGTTTGTAGCGAATTTCTATAAGTCCACCGATTCAACCTCGGCCCCCTTCTCGGTGTCCTTGATCTTTTCACATGTGCGCATTGTCCTAGGATCTTCATCCGATATATAGAAATCACTTGGTGACATGGATTGGGAGTGTACATGGTACCCACGCACGCGCGGTGACGTGGATTGGGAGTGTACACAGAACCCACGCATGCTATGTATGTTTAAATATTCCCTTCATTCGAAAAATAAGCCTTTCAGAGTCTAATCAATTAAATTTGTTTAACTTTGACTAAAAATATCTAAAAAATTAAATACTTTATGATATTAGCATTTACAGATTATGAAAATACTTTCATGATGAATCTAATAACATAATTTATATAAAACAAAGTATCATTGATTCTCCTCAATTAACAGCCATAATTTGGATCAATTAGAAATACTTATATTTTGGAACAGAGGTATGTGGTTTTTTGTTAAATTTCTAGGCTTTAGAAAAAGACTTAAACCATGACCCTATGCTTGAAGGTTTGGACGATAAACTCTAAATATTGATAAAATTCATATTATTTATTTTATCACTAAAACTATTCAAAATACGATTACACACTTAATATTGCCTCCTTTTTTTCCTGAAGAACAATGAGATTGATTCAGCCCAGCAAAGGATAGTGATATGCTTCTATGAAGCACCTCGCATGGACATAATATACTAATTTTTTCACCACTACAAAATCCATTTATCCCAGCACCTCCATTTGACCAAGTTATGAACCACGTGTACAGAGGGAGATGTGGACCTGTAGTTTAAGGCCACCAGTACAAATTAATTTATACATGCGGTTGGGCAAGGCCAACCAGTTGGAAAAATCATGTTTCCACATGTGGTAGCATATATGGTCCGCTTGTACAAATGTTGATCCACTTCATAACCCTAACTTAGGCCACGGCGCCTCCAACCCCAACATGTCATTAACTTTCCCCGAGGAGGAGGACAACGAAGCAACGAAGAAGGCCAAGGTGCTAGATTTGTTGTTTTGTCTTAGCACTTTTTTGCTCCCTTTTTCTCTTCCCCTTTAGATCCGGTCTGCTATTGATGTTCTTAGATCAGCTCAGCCCGGACGATGATATATACTCCCTCTATCCAAAATATCGGCACTGGAAGCTCTACAGGTGGAGCTTCAAATGCTTCTATTTCTGGACGAAGAGAGTATCAAGCTAGACTACTCCTACCACCCACAAGCCCAAGCCAACCAAACTTAGGTAGACATCCCTATTGCTTTATCTTGTTTGTGACGTTCGATTCTAGTTTGAATAGTTCTTCTATTGGCATCTACATTAGAGCTCACTATAGAATTTGGGACGAGCGACGGGGCCTCTGCATTGGAGCTTGCTTCATCGAAGCAGTTGTGCCTTCGCATCAGCCTCTAGCGATGGCTATGATAAAATGGTGTTAGCTTTATGATCTTTGAAGTCTCCTAAAAGGTATGAATTGATTTTGGTGACTGAATAAGAACTATAGGTAATCCGCGAGGTTGTAGGTTACACCCCACACTTTTTCTACATCAACATGGTGTGTTTTCTCAACGGATGACAATGACGATCACAAGAAAAGGAGTATTGGGTGAAGATAGACCAAGGTTAGGACTAGTTACAGAGTCCGTAGGAATGCCGTTATGAAAAAGAGGGGTCAAGTCATTTTCTTTCGGGTCATACAAGTGTTAGAAGTAATAAATGCTATCAGTAACCTCAAAAAGCACTTAAGATGGTAGAGGAAGCAAGCCTGAAGGATTTGAAGATAGGTTGAAGTTGAGCACTCAAGTTTTTTCAAAAGCATTCACCGGATAGTCTGGTGAGATCATTGGACAGTCCGATGAATCGGATGTTCGGAGTTCATAAGAGGTGTACTCTGGAGTCAGAAGTAGAGAGTCATCAAACAGTCTGGTGAGGTCAGTGATCAGACAGTCCGATGTCCACATAGATGACGTTCACAAAAGGTGTCTTTGAGAATCCAAAAGAGAAAGTCACCGAACAGTCTAGACAATCCGATGTCATATGAAATGGATTCCAAAGACGTTGTTTCATTAGTCTGCAGAAAAATAAAGTCACCAGACAGTCTAGTGGTACACTGGATAGTTCGGTGTGAAGAGTACTAATAAAAGTAGACAACTTTATTACACACGTTCGAACAATTATTTTTAGGTTGGTAGCTTATATAAACCGTAGAGAGAGACATTGAGAAGTGTGCTTGAGATCTGAATTGCTAGAGAAAACTTGTGAAAGGCTAAGGGACACCAAGTAGAGAGCACATCGCAAGATTGCTGATCTTTTGTGCTAGAGGAGAGCTTCATGGAGATTTTGGAAGATGATGCCAAGTTTGAACTCGAAACTTTGGGTCCCCGCTCAAAAAGGACACCAAGAGAGAGCATCCGAGCATTGGAGACTTGCTCTTGTGAGTGGGTAATGATCGCTACAGCCGAGGACGCCGGTGATTTACTCCGAGAATGAAGCTTACGCTAAAGAGCACCATTTCAGGAATGATGGGAGGGACCAACTCTTCGATGAGTGGTCCAATGAAGATTATAGGAAGTCACCAACCTTCTAAGAGTTCGGGAAAAATCACTGAGTATTCTCTTCACACTCCTCTTTACATTTTGCATTTACTTTTATTGAGTGGTATGGTATGTTGTTCTTTTTATTTCTTTTGGTGGCTCTTGCTTGTCTTTCTTTGATTACTAGCATACTAAGGATCTTGGCCTACTATAATTACTTAAGTTGTTCTTATCTGATCATGTTATTTAGCTCTATTTTGTAGTAAAATTTAAGTTACATTGGATTACATCGATTCAATCCCTTCTCAGTGTGTTTTGATCATTACAAATGGGCCTACCTCTGTGAGCCATCAGCCATGCGCCTCGGTGGAGGCCATGTGCCCCTTACCGCTACTGCTACCTATGGCAAAACCGTGCTCTTCTACTCATCAAATATTCTATATTTTCACCATGTATTTGACTAGCAGCTCTCTCTCTCTCTCTCTCTCTCTCTCTCTCTCTGCATGAGCAGCTCCAAATCTAAGTGGAGCCCCAAATCCAGGTGCTGAGCTGCTGCAGTAAGTTTTTTTTCTTGAAATCCATTTGTGCATGCGGTGCTCCTAAGTAGTACCGCTCACACAGATATTTATGTAGATGATGATCTTAATAGGATCGAACTGGACAAATAGTATTTGTATCGTCAGTGCACATAAGAACATATAGAAATACATACTTTTATAGGCTCATGAATTCAAGCAGATACTAAAGGTTCATTTGGTATGAATTTGCAAAGTGCTTCTGCTCCAGATTCTACAATTTACAGCAAATGGTTCTAGAAGAAGTACTTCTATATTCCCTATTCAAGAAGCCTTCTCTAATTTGTATTAACAACCTCTTTCGCAGAGCTCCCAGCTTCTGATTCTCCTTTGAAGTGATTATGTGGCTTAAAGTGATTCTCTTTGACTCTCTAGGATAAACTTCTAGAATCAAGATACAGAATCACTTCACAAAATAAGAAGAAGCTACTTTTTAGCTCCAAGTCCCTTGGTTCTTTTCAGAAAATCACTTTATAGAATCGGGTAATAATCAATTCACCTGAAAAACAATATTTGGTAGAGCTTCCCTGATTCTGTCCAATAATAAGGAGCTGGGAGCTCTGCCAAAGGGTCCCTAAAAGCCAAAAGTACTAAAAATGGATTCTTCACTCATTTATACATTGGGACCAC